>JABMCL010001800.1:907500-915000 GCA_018857735.1 Alviniconcha marisindica
ATGTGGTACACAGTTTGTCGTCAACGTGGCTGAACGGAACCATCCCGTTTCCTTTCCTTTTAGCGGGATACAGGACTTTTTCGTGTGTTTCTCTTGTTTTCCAAATGAACATTCCATTTTCCTTTAGTGGGATATAGGACTTTTCGTGTGTTTCTCTTGTTCTCCAAATAAAAATTCTTATCAAGGCAGGGAAAAAGAGACAGACAACTGACTGATTTGGAATAGGAGAGGTCCATAGTTGTATGTGTAGGTGCTGTGTGTGTGTGTGTGTGTGTGTGTGTGTGTGTGTGTGTGTGTGTGTGTGTGTGTGTGTGTGTGTGTGTGTGTGTGTGTGTGTGTGTGTGTGTGTGTGTTTGAAATAAGTAAATATGTTGTCACTAGAAGCATGGTCAAAAATGTGTTGTGCAGCGTAAATATGCAGCGTCTTCATGTTCTTTGTGAAAAAGGCTAAGGCCTAAAAACAAACAAACTTTCTTGTTCTTGTTCGTGTTCCAAATTAAAATTCTCTTTTCCTTTAGTGGGATATTATAGGACTTTTCGTGTGTTTCTCTTGTTCATCAAATGAACATTTCCTTTCCATTTAGCGGGATATAGGACTTTTCGTGTGTTTCTCTTGTTCTCCAAATAAACATTCCTTTTCCATTTCTAAGCGGGATATAGGACTTTTCGTGTGTTTCTCTTGTTCTCCAAATAAACATACCCCTTCCCTTGTTTTTCTTGTTCTTCACATAAACATTCCCTTTCTCTTTAGCGGGATACAGGACTTTTCGTTTTTTTTCTTCATGTTCTCCAAATGAAGTAATGAAACCTCTAATTCTGCCTCTGATATAACCGTACTGGTTGACTGGGCGTAAAAAGAGAGTTATTAATCACTTAATGCACGATGGACAAAGCATGATCTACGAAGGCCAGAAACTGGTTAGCCAGAAACTGGTTACTCAGAAACTGGTTAGCCAGAAACTGGTTAGCCAGAAACTGGTTAGCTAAAAGTGCTGGCACTCCCAGATCATGTTTTGTAACTGGTTAGCAAGAAGTGCTGGTCTTCCCAGATCCGATGATGTTCTGTAACTGTTTAGCCAACAGTGCTGGCCTTCCTAGGTCACGTTTTGTCCACCAAGCAGAATCAGAGATCAAAGTAAACCCCCTGTTGACTTGCTACCGAATTTCGACACCAGGTTTGTGTGTGCATGTCCGTTAGTGGGACTGGATGTACAAAACACCATCAGGTACCCTCGCGCCCCTGCCATGCCGTTCGTTCGATAAACATGTTTAACTCCGTGCTGTCTCGGGACAGGTACTGGCGAGAACCGAGATCGCAGGAGGTGTGGATGGAGAGGTGGGGGGGGGGGGGGGGGGGGGGGGGGAGGGGGAACTGTACCTAACACTACACTGTCAACACCCTTAAGACTGCTGGGCAGCGATGAGAGCCATCATAATGTTTCCTTATGTGAAGAGCAAAGCCACAAGCCATCATTTTTTTCACATTTTTTTTTTTTTTTTTTAGGAGACAGGAGAGCGGAAGCGAGGAATCAAACCGACGTTGTCCGTTTACCAACCGAATAATAATAATAACAACAGCAACAACAACAAAATAATAACAACAATAAACGACTCTTTTGATGCGCCTGATCTACCGAGGAACACGACAGCGATAGGTACACACAACAGCAATTACTTAGCACTAATCAACAGAATACACCAGTACACCCACACTGACACACCCCGCCACAGACATACCTCTAGGCCAAATCGGCTTACAGCTCATCGACTGTCGCACACCGTGGCCCCTTTTATGTTCGACACGAGAGGTGAGTGCTCAAGTCGCACGAGAAAAAGGGGGCGGCGAGTGGCGTAAGGCCAGCCGCCAGCACGGTGTACTGCACATGTTTGTCACCCAGCTGGTCGCCTCTGACGAAAATCCTTTTCTAAATTCGATTTAAAATCAACGGGTCAACTGACTAACTTACTAACCTGTTAGAAAGCAAAACATGATTTAAGAATACTAGTTCCTTTAAACGCTCTTGGAGACTAAAAAGAAGAGAGAGAGAGAGAGAGAGAGAGAGAGAGAGAGAGAGAGAGAGTTTTTTTTTACACGCATGCCAGGTGAGAGTTACCGTAGGCGACTCAGGTCTTTGTTGTTGTACTTGTGTTACGTATTTCGGGCGCTAATTAACTCCCTTGTGTGTTGGCTTTTGGAGACTGTTAATTGTTGTAAGGAAGCCGAACCTACGTTTTCAAAATTAACGTTTTCAGTTAGCATATCTGACTTCCGTATACCCATTTTTGACAGGAAATGACAGTGCAGGGAAAAGGATTGCGCTGAATTAATGACTTCAGAGCCAAGAAAGACGAAAATGTTCGCAATCTGCAGAGTAAGCTGTACCGGAGAATCACTACTACAGGTATAACTTACACACAAGACATACAGCAGTACAGGTGTACTGTGTATTCGGTTAGGGATCCTCTTGTAAATCTCATGTCCATAAAAGTAAACGTTTTGAGACAGGAAATTATTCTGTATGGAGCTTCAGAGGAAAGTGGTGTAACCGAGTACCACTGGACTCTGAATCTAGAGGTTGCGGGTTCGACTCCTGGTTCGGGCGCCCCCCCCCCACCCCCTCTTATCCATACTGCAATCCTCGCTTTTGATCTCCCGTGTCAACACAGAACCCAGCCTCGCTTTCGATCTCGCGACCAGCCATGACCCAGCTTAGTAAGAATGACCCCATGTCAACACAGAACCCAGCCTCGCTTTCGATCTCGCGACCAGCCATGACCCAGCTTAGTAAGAATGACCCCATGTCAATATAAAACCCAGCCTCGCTTTCGATCTCGCGACCAGCCATGACCCAGCTTAGTAAGAATGACCCCATGTCAATACAGAACCCAGCCTCGCTTTCGGTCTCCGTTACGTTGGTGACCTCCCTCGTGAATATTCCTAAGAATGATCAATGGACGATACGGCCACCATCACGCTCACTACAGTAATTATATACTCATTCACTGCGGTTTCCAGAAAGACTCATTTCAAGTGTCTAGACCTACTTACAGCACTTCGGTTACGTCGTTGTAGCTTTGGAGAAATATGCAGACCTGACGCTACGCAATCCGTTCATTCCTCAAATATGCTGCATTCTTCGGGTCTGATGTCACAGGCCGAGGTTGAGGTTAATCCTCGCGGTCACACTGACCAGACGTCTGGCCCAGTCGCGAAGAAGGCCCACCCTCAATTTTTCTGTGTCAGTGTCAGTCAAGGCGCGTATGAACAAGCGAAAGGAATATGAGACAGCTAGAGTTCATGAAAAGTTAAACCCTTCTCAGAACCTGAATGCTACATGTACATTCAGGTTATGTATGACCTGCGATTAAACGAATCTTGTATGCACACATACACACACACACACACACACACACACACACACACACACACACACACACACACACACACACCAAAATAAATCTTATACCTTAAAATTGCGATTTTTGTCTTAGTTCAGCAAAGTATTAGGGGCTGTGCCCCCCCACCTTTCACGAGGCCACTATAAGGCTGATGAAGAGGACTATAGCAACCGAAAGTTTGCTGAAAACAAAATACATTTAAGGCTATATAAGACTCGTTCTGTTGTATGTAGTCTTTCCGGTACTATCGTCAGTATTAGCCTTTTCACAGCTGCGTGTCGCGGTGCATAGTATAGTAGAGAACCCCCCCCCACCCCCCACCCCTCTAAAGTAAGTAAGTAAACATGTTGCTTAAGTCCACAGAAGCGAGGAGGCTTATTAGGGACGGGGAAGGGGTGGGGTGGCGAGAGGGCGGCTGGGGGGTGGGGGGGCAAAGTGAGTAGCTCGTCCGCGCGCTCCGACACGCAAAGACCCAAGAGACCGTTAGCCACCATCAGAACAACTACGTTAAGGTGGTGGTCCCCAAGCAACTTGTGTACTTCGCTAATAGCTGTTTCAACAGCTGTGTGGAGCAGATTCACAATGTCCGTAGGGCAACTGTTGAGGAACAACTGAAGCAAAGGGTTGTCCAACTTTCTGAGCCCAGCTCCATCTCCCTGCTCTTGATCTCTCCTGGGCTCCCTTGAGGGTCCGGCACCACCTCCCTCTTCTTGATCTCGCCTGGACCCGCAAATGATAGTCCAACTCTTCGTGAGAGTCCAGCTCACCTCCCTCTTGATCTCGCCTGGACCCGCAAATGATAGTCCAACTCTTCGTGAGAGTCCAGCTCACCTCCCTCTTGATCTCGCCTGGACCCGCAAATGATAGTCCAACTCTTCGTGAGAGTCCAGCTCACCTCCCTCTTGATCTCGCCTGGGCTCTAACCCCTCGCCCCCTTCCTCCCACCTCTCTTTATATATAAGCGAGTGGCTTATTGCGCTGACGTCAGCAAAGCCTCTTTTATTGCTTGGCTCTGTTACTGTGAAGATCGTCAAGGCCAGGAGCTGTGTGAAAGTCTATGTCCATGTCTATGTCCCCGTCCATATATAAACATATATAAGCGCGTGGTTTACTGCGCTGACGTCAGCAAAGCGAATTTTATTGCTTGGCTCTTTTACTATAAAGATCGTCAAGGCCAGGGTCCACAGAAACCATAAGGCTTATTAGGGACGGGGGGAAAGGGGGGGGGGGGGGGGGTATGGAGGTGGGGGGGGGGGGAGAGGAAGTTTATATGCCTATCGATATATACACTGTCACCACCAGAATGATTCCTGCATTAAGATGGGCAGCGATGAGAGCCATTTTAATGTTTCAGTAGGAAGTGATGGACAAATCCACAAGACGGTGTCCACAAACTACAACCTTTTTGACGAGAACGGAGAGCCGAAGCGGTATCGAACCGAGGTCCTTCCGCTTACCAGCCTAACGCCTTACCGCTAGGCCAAACCGGCTCACTCCATCACAGTGAATGAAACATTCAAAATGGCTCTCATCGCTGCCCATCTTATGCAGGGGTCATTCTGGTGGTGACAGAGTAGCGATAGGTATATAATTCCCCTCTTCCCCCACCTCCATTCGCCCGTCCCTAATAAGCCTTATGGTTTCTGTGGACGTAAAGCACCACGAAAAAAGAAGAGCTGTGTGAAAGTCGAGGTGGCCGTCCTGGGCTCCAGGTCCCTACATATACAAACATATATATCAGCGTGTGGCTTATTGCGCTGACGTCAGCAAAGCCAGTTTTATTGCATGGCTCTTTTACTATAGAGATCGTCAAGGCCAGGAACTGTGTGAAAGTCGAGGTGACCGTCCTGGTCTCCCCGTCTCTAATAGTCCGTGCGGTCTCTGTGGACGTAAAGCAACATTGAACCAGAACTATTACGTGCCAGAACTCAGGAGCTGTGTGAATGTCGAGGTGACCGTCCTGGGCTCCCCGTCCTTAATAGTCCGTACTCCGGTCTCTGTGGACGTAATGCAGAACTGAACTTCAACTAGAATTATGTACGCTAACTGCCTTTTCGGCCAATGTTTCCCACATTCACCTCGTCTTTGGGCAGTGACTTCAGTGTTCATACTTCCGCCTGGAAAAGGTAACATAATTAACGGGTAACCAACAGGAAGCTTCAGATCAGGAGCAGAATAGCCTTCGCATTATTTTACTCTCACCAGCATCCAGACATACGTATATATTGCCGTCATTTTGTGCGTATCGCAACGTTGAACTACGAAATTCCTTTGGTCCGGTAGCTCACAGATGTTCAGAAATGAGCAACGGACTGAAACAGTTCTGTGTATCATGGCTTTCATTTCATTTTCTTTGAAAGGTAGTGTGTGGGTTGGCACAATGCCAACAGGCACGATACAAAAGGACATAATTATACAAAGGTTTAGTTGGTGCTTCATATACAAAGGGTACAATACCAAAAGGACACAAAGGGGCACAGTACCAAGGGACAATAACAAAGGGCACAATAGCAAGGAATGCCAAGGGGCATAAAGAATACAATACCAAGGGGGACAAACAAAGGCACACAATACCAAAGGGCACACACAAAGGGACACAACCTCAAGGGGTACAAACGAAGCGGAAGTAACAGCCTGGGCAGAATAATGCCAATAATTACGAACTAACTTGATGTTGTTAGATTTGTTTAACGCCGAGTTGGTCCCCCCCCCCTTCTTATCCTTTCATTAATGGAAGTATACCAACAGAAAATAACTGAATATTTTTGGGAGCGTCAAACAAGAAACGCGGAGTTGTCTCTGGGGAGGTACTGGCGCTAGAGAATTGCTGAGCGTTGTCGCTCTCCCAGCGTTGATTTTTTTTGTTTTTGTTTTTTTGATGGATCTCCTCATTTGACTGTAGAGCCGTTCTTGTCTCCCCCCCCCCCCCCAACCCCATTAAAACTGGCGTGTAGACATGAAGCCTCGTGGGCTGACACCGACTGAGTGAGACACGGCAGCAGAACACCAGGGGCCGTAACTTAGCTCTGTCGTTGCATGGGGTTATCATAAGGGAAATAAATCAGTCAGAGGTCGAGCTGACAGGAATATACATATATATATATAACTGACAGTGCGGTTGTTGTTTCATTTCTTTCTTCTTTTTCTCTTAAAAAACTAAAAACTTGTAGTGAAGAACAGCACCTTATGCCAGAGGCTAATCTGTCAAAATTAATCATAACACTAGGCATTACCCAGCCTTATTCGTGGTGATCTTGAATTTTTACAGTAATTTGTTCTTGGCTTTTTTTTTTTTTTTACTTCTCTCTTTTTTTCTCTTTTTTTTTTTGCGATGCTTTATTTGGATTAAAGTAGTACATGCTGAACTGCTAAAAATGCCGCCATGCACACGTCTGTGAAAAGTGGGTGTCTGGTGACCACTTTTTGTGCCTCTTTCATTCACAAAGCAAAGCCGCTGTGAGAACTCGCCATTTGCAAAATGAGAAGCATTATATATATATATTATCATTATTATTTAGAAGGGTATGTTTAGCTTAAGTGCCAAGCTTTTCACATTCAGCGTCGTGCTCGCAGTATCCTATGCCGCTAGTTAAGGTTATACATGGGATTGGCCAATTTCTCCGTGCGTTCCGTTTTTGTGGCCCTTATCCTCCTGCTTGTTTTAACGCCTCCTTTCCTAGCCCCGGCCCGCTTGTCTCTCGTGGCTCACCGCATACTCTGTAACACCGAGAACAACAACAAGAAGTCATAGTTCAGGAGCTGTGTGAGAGTCGAGGTGGCCGTCCTGGGCTGTCCGTCCTAACGAGCCTTCTGGTTTCCGTGGACGTAAAGCTATACTGAACCATGCTCCGGCATTGGTCACAGCTTGTCCCTAATAAGTCAACTGACACCTGAGGACATTAAGCAACACTACCTACCTACAAGAAGTCCTCTTGGATGGTAATTAATAATAAAAAATAATAAAAAATCTGAAACAAGAATGACTGCTAGAGTTCTAAAACAAGATCCAAGCACTGGACAAGAAAACAACTCAACCAGTTTTTTCCCTTTCTCATCTAATTTTTTGTCGTTTTTAACTGTTTAACTGTTGTTTAAGTGTCG
>JABMCL010001800.1:917500-930000 GCA_018857735.1 Alviniconcha marisindica
TTCTTCCAAGCGAGGAAGTTATCAATTGTTTCTGAAAATAACAGTATGACTGATTAACAATGACGACAACAACAGCAAAAGAAGAGGAAGAGCACACGGTTGATGGAGGAGGACACAGAAGAAAGAAACGGCTTACAAATTAATTCCGCGAACAGCCATCCTACCTGACAAGGTAATAAATCATGCATACACATACGGAAGACGTGATTCAGCTGTTGTCGAAACTGTTACGCACGCACGCTGCCAAAACAATAATTTGGACCGAAAACTAGGTTGGCAGAACTACGACGCAAAAGCGTCGACGTCATTCGCGAACATAAAAATTTAATGTATTACGTGTACATTGTGTAAGTCTGGAGCAATTATCTTCCCTAACAACAAACTGATTTACGAACAGAGGCATACCAACACGCGATGATTGAGTTTGAATAATTGCCTTGCATCCTGAGTTTACCATGTGTTTGTTGCCTTAATTGTGTACAAATGTTTTTTCTTTTGTCTGCAAAAACGTCTCAGCAATGGAACAACTTGTCTGACAGATTTACTGTCCGCAAGAAGAAGAATACGACGAAGAAGGAAGAAGAGAAGAATAACCGATGGAACAGGATAAGGGAAAAGAGAGAAGAGAGAGAGAAGAACGGGGAGGATAGAAGGACGATGAAGAGATGACGTTATTTAAAAGAAGAAGGTGGAGGAGGAGGTGGAAGAGGAGGAAAAGAAGGAGGAAGCGGATGAAGAGAAATGGGAGTGAGTAAGTAGTTTGTTTTTTACGCCCAGTCAAGAGAAATAGGAGCAGGAGTTTGAGGGATGAGGAAAGAGAGAAAAAAGGGGAGGACAGAGGGATGACGAAGAGAAGCGAATAGCGAGAAAAAGAAGAAAGAAGAGGAGAAAAGAAGGAGGATGAGAAATATGAGGGAGGGGGGGAGGGGGGGGGGGGGGGTAAGAAAAAGGGGAAAAAAAGAGAGCAGGAACTCGAACTCGAACCCGAAAACGTTAATGCTCAAGGATAGTAGCATTAGGTAAATTTAGACCAATTTAGCCAGTCCTTGCTATACTACAAACACAAATAAACCCGACTATATACCAACACATCATAATCATAAGCACGAATAAACAACAGTTTACTGCAGTTACACAGATTTCCTACAAATAGGCAGAAACATCGGAATTAAATTTCGTACATGGACATGCATGTGTACGTCAATCATTTTAGCCAAAAATGTGAGGAGGGAAGAGGAGAGGAGATCGTGAACAATGGGGAGGCTATAAGGATGGCGAAGAGATGTAGAATTAGTGAGAGAAAGTAGGAGGAGAGGGAAGTAGAGGAAAAGAAAGAGGAGGAGCAAGATGGAAGAGGAGAGGAGAGCGAGATGGACAGGGAAGACAGAATGATGCCAAAGAGAAGTGTACAGTGAGAAGAAGCCGAAGGAGAAGGAAGAAGAGAAAAAGGAAGAAGAGAAGGCAGAAACATTTGGAGGAAGGGAGAAGAAGAGAGGAAAAAGAGATGAACAGGCAGGACAGAAGGATGGCGAAGAGATGTAAATAGTAAGACGAAGAAGGAGGAGGAGAGGGAGGAGGAGAAAAAGGAGGAGGAGGAGGAGGAGGAGGAAGAGGAAGAGGATGGAAGAAGAGAGGAGAGCGAGAAGGACAGGGAGGACAGAATGATGGCAAAGAGAAGTGGGCAGCGAGAAAAAGGAGGAGGAGGAAGAAAATTTGGAGGAAGAGGGAAGAGGAGAGGAAAAAGAGATGAGCAGGCAGGACAGAAAGGATGGCGAAGAGATGTAAATAGTAAGACGAAGAAGAAGGAGGAGAGGGAGTGGGAGAAAAAGGAGGAGAAAGAGGAAGAGGAGGGAAGAGGAGAGGAGACCGAGAAGAAAATGGAGGACAGAATGACGGCGAAGAGAAGTGGACAGCGAGAAGAAGGAGGAGGAGGAGGTGGAGAAGGAAGACAAATAGGAGGAAGAGGGAAGAGGGGAAGAGAAAGGGAAGAACGGGGAGTGAAGAAGGATGACGAAGAGAAGTGGACAATAAGAAGGAGGAGAAGAAAGAAGACGAGGAAGAAAGGGAGAGGAGATCTGCAGCTCAGAACGATGAGGACAAACGCCAAGCACTAGTTTACGACATCCTTCCTCCAACCACTGCCAAGACTGGTTAACTTTTAGCTTTTAGTACTTCATTATTCATTGTCCACAGAAAGACCAAGAGGACCAGGCAGAAAAACTAGAGAGGAGTTAGAAAAGGGGAATCAAATGACAGCACTGAGATTCGAGACAGGCGGAAGGGGGGGGGGGGGGGGGGGGGGCGGGGGGCCTCAGACATCCCCGGCATCCCTTCAGGGGATATAGCTTTCAGAGACCGAAAGCTCTTTGCAACTTAATTGAAGAATAACACCCACAGCGAAGTACCAGTTAAGCCTCACCTTTGACGGACATCCGCTTTTCCAAGAAGAGCAAGCTGCGAGCGTTCAGCACCAAGGCATTCAAGGGCGAGTTGGAAACCTGCTGATGTCTCGCCCTCTGCAGATGCATCATCATCTCAGAGTCCGACCTCGGTATGCCGTTGCTGGTGTGGGGTTCATGGGGTTCGTCGTCGCTGGAGTAGGCTGGGTTGACGGTCCCCGTCGTCGTCATGCTGCCGCCGTTGAGACGATGGTCCATGGTGACTTGGCGGTCACTGCTGCCAGACTGGGCGCCGGTCAGATTCTCGAGGCCCATGTCACCTTGGAGCGGTTGGCGTCAACTGCAGTGCTTCTGCACAGAGCGTTAAAAAAAACTTAGAAAACAAACACAAACAACAACAACAAAACAACAACGACAACACAACAACAACAACAACAACAACAACAACAACAACAGACCCAGCTGGGTCAGTTATTAATCTACTGATCAAAACGCATAAGATGTTGGGAATGGACCATTCCTAATATTTATAATGTGAGATCATCTGAGATCGAAAGCGAGGCTTAAGAGTGTAGGCTACGGAGCAGACGTCACATCTCCACACGCTCTCGCCATTGCTTGCACGCCCCAGCCTCAGTTTTGATACCGTGACCCGCCGTGACCTACCTCATTAAGAATGGTCCGCATATGGTTTCACACTCGATTCCTAATTGAAGTTGGCTAATTAAAAGTGGAAACACAAAAGTTTTCTGTCTCTCTCTTTTCTTTCTTTCAAACATTGGCTGTCATCTCTGTTTGAAATGTTTGCTGTTCAGCTCAAAAGGGGGTGCGGCATTTTGATTGTAACACAACATCAGTGACATAGTCGCGAAGAGAAATGATGAAAGCAGCATCATTTGTGTATTATTCAATAGATTCATCAAATTTTTAAAAGAACTGTATAATTTTGCGGAGAAAAAGCATGCTTCTGATGAAGGACTTGCACAACATTGGTACTGAACATTTTAGTCACTGTACATTATTTGGTTGTTCTTTATTGCTTTTTAACTATTCATTGCTATTACTCTCTCTCTCTCTCTCTCTCTCTCTCTCTCTCTCTCTCTCTCTCTCTCTCTCTCTCTCTCTCTCTCTCTCTCTCTCTCTCTCTCTCTCTCTCTCTCATAATGTGTAACTCTGCTCATAATGTGTAACAGAGTGGTGTATGCATGTGTGCATCTGGCGCTGTGAACACGCTTTGTTTTGTGTGGAAATTCTCATGTATAACATTTCACTCACTCATTCATGCCCAGTATGTATATAAATGATGCCTGTAATTTGATATCTATTCATCAGTAGCTTAGCAACGACGAGTTGTTAGACAGGTTTTTGACCGAACCTAAACTACAATCCTTGTAAAATAGTTTTCGAGTTGGAGTTGGAGTTCGAGTTCTCTCTCGTTTGCTCTGTCTGATTTTTTCTCTCTGTGTCCTCTGTCTGTCTCTATCTCTTTCTGTCTCTGTTTCTCTGTGTCTGTCTCTGTCTGTCTTTTGGGGGGTGGGTCGGTGTATGTGTGTGTGTGTGTGGGTGGGGGGGGGGGGGGGGGGGGGTTAAGACATTTAGATGGTGTATGTGAGTGACAGGCCCGCTGGTTTCTATGTAATTCTTTAGCTGTTGTCTTTGCCGGAAATATCTCAGGTAAACACATTTCTGTTTCATTCGTATTGCCCATGCAAAGCGCGAAAAGTTTCCCTTTCATCCACCACACGACATTCAGTCTCGATCGGTCATAACAGCGGACCTATCGTGGCATCGAGGTTAAGAAACAATGTAAGATTTTAATCGCACACACGGCGCATGTGTAGTGCACGTGTTCACAACGAACGTGCAGTTCATTAGACACGGTTTAAAAGAAGCATGGTGACTAGTCAGTGATGGTTTCACACTCCAAACTACACGATCACAAGACCTCGGATATTATCAATTAATTTATTCGCGGCGGTGTGGTGGTTATTGTTTCACTAAAAACGAAACTGATGCGGTTTTTTGGTAAGTTGATTTTGGGATGTTCCTTACACTTGTGGATCAATGGCCATGGTGGTAAACCCCCTCCTCCCAAACAAACAAACAAACAAACAAACAAACGTGGAAACATGTCCGTTTCCAATCACTGAATTCATCAAGCACGTTTTGAGGACCTGGAAGAGTCAGCTGGACAGAAATTGGCTCATTCGCAGGCATAGAGCTGTAGCTAACTGTTGTACCTATGCTCTTATATTCCGACGAGTAAAAGCTTACTGTGTTTTCTTACATGCATACGTGCACAAACACATTCATGCACAAATCGAGGAGAGAGAGAGAGAGAGAGAGAGAGAGAGAGAGAGAGAGAGAGAGAGAGAGAGAGAGAGAGAGAGAGAGAGAGAGAGAGAGAGAGAGAGAGAGAGAGAGAGAGAGAGAGAGAGAGAGAGAGAGAGAGAGAGAGAGAGAGAGAGAGAGAGAGAGAGAGAGAGAGACTGATGTTCACACAAAGAAAAAGAAAAAAAAGAAAGAAAAAAGAAGAAGAAAAAATGACGGCCTGACACTCACATAATATGGCTTTGAATAAAAGTTTACTGAAACAACTAAATGAATTATAGAAACAAAGAAGCAAAGAGATAAATTAACAGAAGAGACAAAATCGATTAAAAGAAACAAATACATGGGCAAACAGATGATACTAACAACAACAACAACAACAAAACAACCCTCCCCTTCCCCCTCCCCCACCCACCCCTCAAAAAAAAAGAAGAAAAAAAAAAAAAAAAAAAAAGAAATTGAAGAAGAAGAAGAAGAAGAAGAAGAAGAAGAAAAAGAAGAAGAAAGACTACAGCAACAACAGAAAAAGAAAGAACCACACAAAAATCACATGGTACATTAATAAACAACAACATACCTTTCGGCCACTTTGTAACAATAAAAAGAAAAGAAAAAAGAAAGAAAAGAACTGACAAGTTAAGAACAAACAACCGCGAGCTTGGTTGGAGAATAAAAGAAAAACTGACCAGTGAATGGAAAGGTGGACACCATGTGTGGGAACTTCACACCGTGAATACGACCAATAAAGCAAAGGAAAATACAATGCAAATCTCTGTTTCGATTGGAAATCCGCAAAAGGAGTGACTCGCCCATTGTTATGGATCCGCAGCACCCACTAGAGAAAACTTATAGCAGGGTGTGTTCATGAATGCCGATGCATTGTCTCAGCCCTCAGCCAAGACCCTATCTCACACACACACACACACACACACACACACACACACACACACACACACACACACACACACACACACACACACACACACACACACACACACACACACCACACACACACACACACACACACATACAACACACACACACACACACACACACACACACACACACACACACACACACACACACACACACACACACACACACACACACACACACACACACACACACACACTCAAACACAGAGGAGGAAAAAACACACACACACCACACACGCACGCACGCACGCACGCACGCACGCACGCACGCACGCACGCACGCACGCACACACACACGCGTTAGTTAATTGGTGCTTTGAGCGGCCCAGTCAACCGCATAGGCATCCACCCAAAAACAGGTAAAAGGTATATTGTAATGGAGGGATGCATGTTTCTGACTAAATTCCCAACAAAGAAAGGGAAAAACAAAGCAGAAACAAACACAAACAAACAAACAAAAAAACAAAACAAAAAACAGGAGTACTTCTGAAAGAGCTTGATGAACTGACAGAAATTTAGAGCGCAGAGCTTTTCTAACACTGAGTTTTGACTTCCTAGCAGCTGTTCCTTTTCCGTATTAGCCCTTGAAAAACTGAACGCGACAGATGGTTTTCTTGTGAGAGCAGACACAGCTGATGAAAAGGCGAACTGTTTTGTCGCTGCGGTTTTTCTTTCGTACTACCGATGCGCGACTCTGTCCTGTGCGCGGCTGAGTGCCAGTTGTGGAAATTAGAAATTAAATTAGAAGTGGCGAGAGAGAGAGAGAGAGAGAGAGAGAGAGAGAGAGAGAGAGAGAGAGAGAAGAGAGAGAGAGAGAGAGAGAGAGGAGAGAGAGAGAGAGAGAGAGAGAGAGGAGAGAGAGAGAGTAGATGGTGCGTGCGTGCGTGCGTGCGTGCGTGCGTGCGTGCGTGCGTGTGCGTGTGCGTGTGCGTGTGTGTGTGTGTGTGTGCGTGTGCGTGTGCTGTGTGTGTGTGTGTGTGTGTGTGTGTGTGTGTGTGCGCGAGTGTATGTGTGTGTATGCGTGCGTGTGTGTGTGTGTGTGTGAGTGCGTGTGTGTGTGTGTGTGTGTGAGTGCGTGTGTGTGTGTGTGTGTGTGTGTGTGTGTGTGTGTGTGTGTGTGTGTGTGTGTGTGTAGTGTGTGTGTTTAATGACTTGTTTTTATAGGACTGGTGTGTATAACGCTTTATTAAATCCCAAAACGCCGTAATTTCCCATTGCCAGAAGGAATAAAGATATATCATGCAGCATTACAGTATAGCTTGTCAGTCAGGGTCAAGAGAGCCGGTTCCATCTCTGATTCAGTCAGCTTTTCAGGTCCCCAGCTTCTTTTTTCGCTGTCTAGCATTCGCCCGGATGTAACCGTTTCGGTTGACGGCGCGTGAAAGACCAGTTTCCTTCCTTCCGTCCTTCGCATCTGTTGGGTACGCTGTAGCATCCAGGTATCTGTCATAAACGCAACGGTGGGGGCTGCACAGTGGTTTAGCTCCCCTTGCTGGCCGCAATGAGAATTCGGAAACTGTTCACTGCAGTCACAGAGTCGGCGTGAACTAGACGATTATTTTGTCATACAGTGAGGCGCAGGAAACTGTCTTAGGCAAGCTCAGCCAAGTAGTTCCAAACCTACCAACTCAGCTGTCGTGAACACAAGCCGTTTTGCCCAGAAATCTGAGGAATCTCTTCTTAAGCTGCTATTCGTTGGTTTAGTGAGACATAACTTGATTATATTTACATACATGTAGTGGCCTTTTCATAGTCTACAATGGATCCTTACCTAGCACAGACATACATGCCATTTTTATTTTATTGCATTAATCAGGCTTAATTGTTTTTTAATCAATTAATTGATGATTATTCCATCAGTTGTTCTTTTTCATCATCTAGCACACTGAACTATATCATTATAGCCGAAGCTCAGCGGGTGGAAACACAATTGAAGGGACGCAACCGCGAGGCACAGTCTGCAAAACTGGTCATGAGTTGCTTCCCCTCACAAACGTCGCTTTAACGTAGCACCGGTGATTGTGATCGGTAACGCATACAAAGCAGGAGCTCCCTCCGTTCTTTTCTGTCGGATTGAAACCATGCATGAGTTCTAAACAATATTCATAAGTGCATAATGTTACTGCTTCTGATTCGTGAAGATAGTCTCGATATAACGCGTCAGACATTCAGCAGACCCGAGAGTGGAACACTGCCGAGTTACTGACTAGGTGGAACTGAACTAAACAAGACCGAACACCTTGCAGACAGGAAACGGCGTGTTTAGTAGGCACTATAGTCAAGTCCGTATCAGTTACAATACGTACTGGTTACCCAGTACATATAATAAAATTGGAACGATACAGAGAAGATTAGCATGGCCCCTGTCGCAAGGATGACACGCAAATTCGTGAAGCGTTCCAAATTTTTTGCCTTTAAATTATTATTTTTATTTTATTTTATTTTTCTAACAAAGCAGTATGTATTTTACCCTAATTATATAGAAACTAGTTTTCTCGATACAAATTTCATCTAACGGGTAGAAGTGTCTAAAATGAGCGATTCTGTTCATTTCATATTCAGTTTCTAAACTTCGTTTCGGGAAAATCAGTTCCGCCCGAAGCCGGTATATGTATAACGGAAAATTAAATGTCTGTTGTATTGAAGACATGACTAGACGTTTCACTGGAGAACTGTTCTGATTTCATATTAGCATGCCAGATGCTTTATGAAATTATCAAACAACAGCATTTACTAGCCATACTAACTTTGCCAAGAGCCCGTTTCAGAATATTAACCCCATTGACCTTTTTGGATGAAATAGTGGGCTTACACACACGAGTGTGTGTGTGTGTGTGTGTGTGTGAGTGTGTGTCTGTGTGTGTGTGTGTGCGCGCGTGTAGTGTAGTGTGGTGTAGTGCTATGCTTTTTTTCTTCTAGTTGATTGTTTCTGCAGTATCTTACTTGTCAGAAAGTACTGATAAAGCTGAAAAAGTAATAACATCACACGTATACGTGATAAAGAAAAAGTGTTAACACTACATCAGTACATACGTGTTTTGGTGACCAGCGATTGGTTGAATCGCAGTTAGATACAACTTGGTTTGCCGGAAGCGTGGGGCAAGCTGAGTGTACAACACACAATATACAACAAACAAATACGACAGACGAAAAGTGTAAGAATACAATGATCACTGCATTGTTATCGAAAAGCGTCGATACTCAACAGTTCCAACGCAGACGAATAGTGTAAGAATATAATGATCACTGCATTGTTAGCGAAAAGCCTCGAATCTCAACAGTTTCAACGCAGACGAAAAGTGTAAGAATACAATGAACACTGCATTGTTAGCGAAAAGCGTCGATACTCAACAGTTCCAACGCAGACGAATAGTGTAAGAATACAATGATCACTGCATTGTTAGCGAAAAGCGTCGATACTCAATAGTTCCAACGCTTGGCTTGTCTCGGAATTAGTAGAAGCAGTCGAGGATCAAAGACATGCTAGAGACAACTCCAAGAAGTGTAAAAGGTTCGTCTTGATGTGGTATAAAACAACGTCGAAGACAACGCGAGAGACGAAGAAAACTAGAGCTGACAGAGTCCGGCTATTGAGAAATTTCGCTGATGTAAGTAAGTAAGTAAGTAAACATGGTACTTAACGTCCACATAAACCGTACGGCTTATTAGGGACGGGCAGAAGGGGGGGAGGGGGGTGGGGGGGAGGGGTATGGAGGTGGGGGGAGAGGGAGATTATATACCTATAGCTACACTGTCACCACCAGAATGACTTCTGCATTAAGATGGGCAGCGATGAGAGCCATTTTAATGTTTCAGTAGGAAGTGATGGACAAAGTCACAAGACAGTATCCACAAACCACAACCTTTTTGAAGAGAAAGGAGAGCCGAAGCGGTATCGAACCGAGGTCCTTCCGCTTACCAGCCTAACGCCTTACCGCTAGGCCAAACCGGCTCACAAGAACTTAAAGTGGGCATAGCTGTATTGTAGTGCCTTTTTGAAGAGAAAGGAGAGCCGAAGCGGTATCGAACCGAGGTCCTTCCGCTTACCAGCCTAACGCCATACCGCTAGGCCAAACCGGATCACGTTTTCACTGATGAAACGACAAGAACGCATTCACTCAAACTCAGTCGTCTAAAAATTCCGGTGTCAACAACACTGTACCAACCCACACTAAGCTGCTTTCTAGAAACAATACAGCGTTCAGTCCGTCCGTATCCAAGTCACGCCATTTTTACAGCCCAAAAGACGTTCAAATAACACGCAGACACACCTTCGATTGTCACCCAGACATAGGTCTACTGCCCAGTCGCGTGTGCCTTGTCGTCTCCTCGGATTGTCACTTGTCAATTTGCCCATTCGATTTGAGTCGTCTGTTCAACTTCACACTCAAGTCTACGGAGACAAGTTCAATTCTACTGTTAAAATCACACACACGCACGCACGCACGCACGCACGCACGATGCAAGTTCTTACAGCCCCAAACGTTCACTGTCTAAGTGTTGGTAAGCAAAAGTGCCATCTTGTACTTGCAGCGAAATTTTAAGTCAGCCAGTGCAGTTCATTTAACACCGAATAGAGTTGTGTGGTCTCGCTCGCTTTTCTTCTTACATAACGAGCTGTGAGGCACTGTTCTGAACCCTCTCCAGTGCAATTGACTTTATCCGTTCCGCAGGCAGACTGGATAAGACAGAGCCGTAGTAATCACAGCGGGAGGTTATCAAAGCGGCGGCAAGGCTTTCCGGCGGAAGATCTTAAATGATGAAAAGAAGCACGATAAACGCTGCTGATTTAATCCTGCATGGTGAGAGTCTAGTCAATTATAACTCCGAGGTATTTCACCAAAGTTTTGAAGGGAATGTTTTTGCCCCCGATGTTTTGCAAATCGTTGTACGTGTGCCAATTTGAGACGAGATGAAGCGGCGCCAGTGGCATGGTCATTACTTTCTGTTTTGTCACTGTTTCAGTTCAGTTCAATGGCATGGTCATTACTTTCTGTTTTGTCACTGTTTCAGTTCAGTTCAGATGGCATGGTCATTACTTTCTGTTTTGTCACTGTTTCAGTTCAGTTCAGTGGCATGGTCATTACTTTCTGTTTTGTCACTGTTTCAGTTCAGTTCAGTGGCATGGTCATTACTTTCTGTTTTGTCACTGTTTCAGTTCAGTTCAGTGGCATGGTCATTACTTTCTGTTTTGTCACTGTTTCAGTTCAGTTCAACATGGTATCTATGCACTCTGAAAAGCCATATGCGCTCCACCCCGTCTCTCAGTATCATACTGAGAGACAGGGTGGAGCGCATAATTATGTGTGTTTTTTTGCCAATGAAGTTGCCTTGAAACAGTTCCAATGTGCGTCTGACTGACGATGGCCCTCTCTCAACTTTCCAGCGCTTCCTCTTTCCACGCCTCTCTCCTCCACGCGAGCGATGGTGTGATGTCCTTGGCTTTGTGCCTGCAGGTAGTGTCTCAAGATCCTCAGCGCCTCAGATCTTCCAAGACACAAGCCACTTGTGAGGGATGCTCTGCCCGCCAGTCTGTCTGCTCGGTCGTTTCCCTTCACTCCGGCATGTCCAAGACGGTACACCCAGAGGAGTTTTTGAAGGTGGATGTCGACCATTGACACATTCCAGTCTGGGCCTCTCATTTCACTTTTCACTTTTTGTAGCAAGCTCACTGAATCTGTAAGGATGATGGCATGTGTCGTCCGACTGTCATACTGATAGCAGGCTTCAAAACATCCAGCCCCATGTCAGGCAATTTGTTATTTTTGCTTTGTGTTTTGAATAGTCCATTGCCCCGTACATAACTTTCTATTGGGAAAGTCGGTAGCTGTCCCCCTAGAAGAAAGCCAGCTGGAGCAGAGTCGTACCAGCCAGCATCCCCGTCAATTTTGGTTTAACGACTACGCAGCGTTTTTTTCTAATATGTCACTAGCTCTCTAACGTGCACGGGTCAGTTGCACATGAAACATCGACTTGTCGTCTCATCCGAAGGACCAGACGCTGAACCCGCCAGCTCATGGTGCATGGTTGTATGGTGTACACAGAACTTGCGCCGAGATGGCTGCAGTTTCATGTGGCACCAGCCATGCCAGCGCTGTAAGTACACTTCGGTGGATATTCAAAAAAAGGTGCTATAAAAAGCTTGTCACTCATGTAGAACCACATGCGAGCGCAGTGAGTCTGCTCAAGAGAGCGGAGAATAGCGCTATATAAGTGATCATCAATCAATCAATCAATCAATCAATCAAAGTCAAGTCAGGTCAAGATACATTAATCATCCCTCACAGGGCAGTTAAAGTAACTACTAAAGGCTCATTAATTTAAAAACATGTCAAAAGAACGTCAAAAGCATTATTATTTATAATAACTTAATGAACAGACACACTGGATAAGATTCTATAATACAAAGTATACCACACGAGAAACTTGGGACTTAGGATTAAGCAGAAGAGAGAAGAAAGATCCGAAGCCGGAACACTAGCCCAAAGTGTTTTAATCACTAAGCCACACCACCCTGTTAACAACCGAGGCAGGCAAACCAAATCACAGAGGTGACCAGTAGTAAGCTACCCATTTAGACAACTTGCACCGTCTTGAAAACTTTGCAGGATACCAACTTACAGCTTTACACACGGTCTAGTCTACACGTAGTCCCAGCCAGTAGCGTTCCCCAAAGTGTCCAACAGTCCGTTCACAGACAGAGATTTCAGCCAAAGTCCGCGTAGGACGTCTCGACTTTAGGATGAGAAGCTGACAGGCACTTGTCACGTGTGAAACTTGTTAGTGTTACCCACCACCAAAGCAAACCATCTATATAGGCGGATGCTGAAATCTA
>JABMCL010001800.1:932500-940000 GCA_018857735.1 Alviniconcha marisindica
AAGGTCTTAGTGGAACAAAGTTCATCGTACCACAAGTAAAGGTCATAGGATGAACTATGTTCCGCTGAGACTTTTACGTGTGGTACACACGTGAAAGTTTCAGCGGAACATAGTTCATCCTACAACAAGTAAAGGTTTCACTGGAACATAATTTATCGTACCACAAGTAAAGATCTCGGCGGAACATAATTTACCGTGCCACAAGTAAAGGTCTTAGCGAAACATAATTCATCGTACAACAAGTAAAGGTCTTAGCGAAACATAATTCATCGTACAACAAGTAAATTTCTTAGTGGAACAAAGTTCATCGTACAACAAGTAAAGGTCTTAGTGGAACAAAGTTCATCGTACAACAAGTAAAGGTCTTAGTGGAACAAAGTTCATCGTACCACAAGTAAAGGTCTTAGGGGGACAAAGTTCATCGTACCACAAGTAAAGGTCTTAGTGGAACAAAGTTCATCGTACCACAAGTAAAGGTCTTAGTGGAACAAAGTTCATCGTACCACAAGTAAAGGTCATAGTGGAACAAAGTTCATCGTACCACAAGTAAAGTCTCAGCGGAACAAGAGGAGCACAATACATCGTACCACACGTAAAAGTCTCACTCTCGGTCATGGCACACATCTTTTTATTTCTGAAGAGAAATTGAATGAACTGGGAAGACAGAAATTAAAGAGACAGTTGGCAGAGCATGGAAACCTACAAGTCCATGGAACCAAAAGCGAAATTCCGAATCACTGTGGCATGACACATGTCACTTCATGTTGGAAGAGGAATGGACTGCGGAAGTTGACTTGAATGAACCGTTTCTTTATGTTAATATCCTCAAACGTGTTCTCTCTATTCAACAAGCCATACACAGACACGCCACCTTTTTCCAGAAAAATACTAATTATTGTACAGTGCACAAATCAGTGTTGTCAGAGCCACTGTAAGTGTGTTCTATTAAGGTTGTTATTTAGTGTTGTTTTACGACCCGCCCCCCAACCCCGCTCCCTACTCCCTCCAACCCGGTTTGTGGACAGCGGAGGTACAGTGTAGTCAGGGCCACTTGGAGTGCGATCGAGAAAAACAAATAATTATGGTTGTGTTCCTTTCTGTGCTAGGGCGGTATAGGGCTCCCTCTTACACCCCGCTGGGGGTCAAGGATAGCTCAATGGTAGAGCGACGGATTCGTGATTGAAAGGTCTCGGGTTCGACTCCCGGCAGGGTCAACTTTCCGTGCTGACGTTTCTGTGTTGACTTTTATTTCTAATTCGGTATCCGCAGCCACGTGTTACCGCAGTGGCACGTACTAGACCCAGGTCATTCTGCCAAAGGTGCAGGTGGCAGGTTACAGCTTAAGACACATGCGCTCTGCGTATGTGGCTTCGAATAAAGTGACACTGTAAACCGCTGGTGCATAGCAGATCGTGCAGAGAAGTCAGGGCCACTGGAAGTGCACTCGAGAAAAACTGTTCAGTGTTATTGTTTACTTAGCTAATTGTGTTTATTTCTGTGCTATAATGATATGGGGTCATCTTACTCTCCACCCCCCCCCCCCCCCCCCCGCCCCTTTGTGCATAGTGGGTAGTGTAGTGAAGTCAGGGACACTGGAAGTGCGCTCTAGAGAGAGAGAGAGAGAGAGAGAGAGAGAGAGAGAGAGAGAGAGAGAGAGAGAGAGAGAGAGAGAGAGAGAGAGAGAGAGAGAGAGAGAGAGAGAGAGAGAGAGAGAGAGAGAACACACACACACACACACGCACCATTATTAACGACTATAAACCGAAATGGGAGACGTAATACAAAAGGCAGAACTCCTGCCAGTAGACGAAGGACGTAACGCAATACTTCGCATTACTCCGGGGAAACTAGCAGATTTGTACATCTGCGGATAGAAATACATTTCACGTGAGATTATTTTACAGGTAAATGATAGGTCTAAGGTATTTTGATACTACAGTGCGGGAGTTTTGCTAATAGAATCCGATTATCACGGACGGTAAATGAACGTAGCAGAGACGAATACGAGCTCAGCCTACATTTTAATTTTCTGAAGGACAATCTTGATATTAGTTCTTGGATTGTAACGTCCTATCTGCTGCACAGAGTCACCTCAGGGGAAAATCTTGATAATCCGCTTATCTTAGATAACACATGCATATAATTATTTCTTCGTGTCGTGTTTCTGTTATTGCAAGTATGTGCGAAGGGCAATGAGACATATAATAAAAGTGCTGCCTTAGTTTCATAAAAGCTAATTGTCGCAATTATCTCTACTTCTACAACTTTGTTTTCGGGTTATTAATCAACATTGGGCACGCATAGGGTGTATGCTGTAACAGTGGCGAGGTGCTGAATGCACCGATTTTACACCGGCCCCCGTCCACCCTCGAAAAAAAGAAGGCCTTGGCCTACTTTGAAAACCAGCTAACTTACAGCTTACAATTTCATACACAAATTACACAGGCATATAGATGCTTCTTTTACCTTTGTGCACAAAACAAAGAATACAAAGAAATGGCAGTGCTCATGGTCTTGTTTTCGCGACGGTCAAAAGACGACTAAAAAAAACAACAACACTACAGCATACAACGACGAAAAATCCGTTGTGTCTATTTTCTAGTCCATTCATATTGATAGAACCGTGTTCCTTCCACGATTAGTGTCCCCTTTAATCTTTCTCGATCCAAATCTGCGTACTGAACGTTCACTAACGACGTTCAGATCCTCTCACTCATGATCCTTCCATCGAAACCTTATAGTGAACACTTTCAAGCAGTTTCCTGCGATCATTTTTACAGCATATCGCTTTTGAACTAGACTTACATCAAATCAGGGCAAAAGGAAGTTAATAAAATCACAAGTAAAAGTTTGCTTCTCTGTTCACGACACAAAATACTTTAATGTTCGAAGACGATTTTGGAGAAGAAAAAAAGAGGAAAGAAGACAGTTGAATAAAACTTGAGAAAGGAACAATTCTCTGAGAAGGCGACGCACGCATTCAAAAACTATATTCTGACATATTCCAGACGGAAAACTTCAGACGGGGCTCTTTAAGGCTCGACTTACTAGCAGAGAGGACAATAAGTTTCGGGGCACTCCCCTCGGGAAGAGAAGGCGAGGTGGTAGTGGTGCGTGCGTGCGTGCGTGCGTGAGTGAGTTGGTGGCTTGTGTGAGGGCGAGCGGCGTTGCGTGCGGCGGCGTGCGTGGTGTGTGTGTGTGTGCTGTGTGTGTGTGGGTGTGTGTGGTGCGTGTGTGGGTGTGTGTGTGTGTGTGTGTGGTGTGTGTGTGAGTGTGTGTTGTGTGTGTGTGTGTGTGTGTGTGTGTGTGTGTGTGTGTGTGTGTGTGTGTGTGTGTGTGTGTGTGTGTTGTGTGTGTGTGTGTGTGTGTGTGTGTGTGTGTGTGTGTGTGTGTGTGTGTGTGTGTGTGTGTGTGTGTGTGTGTGTGTGTGTGTGTGTGTGTGTGTGTGTGTGTGTGTGTGTGTGTGTGTGTGTGTGTGTGTGTGTGTGTGTGTGTGTGTGTGTGTGTGTGTGTGTGTGTGTGTGTGTGTGTGTGTGTGTGTGTGTGTGTGTGTGTGTGTGTGTGTGTGTGTGTGTGTGTGTGTGTGTGTGGTGTGTGTGTGTGTGTGTGTGTGTGTGTGTGTGGTGTGTGTGGTGTGTGTGGTGTGTGTGTGTGTGTGTGTGTGTGTGTGTGTGTGTGTGTGTGTGTGTGTGTGTGTGTGTGTGTGTGTGTGTGTGTGTGTGTGTGTGTGTGTGTGTGTGTGTGTGTGTGTGTGTTGTGTGTGTGTGTGTGTGGTGTGTGTGTGTGTGTGTGTGTGTGTGTGTGTGTGTGTGTGTGTGTGTGTGTGTGTGTGTGTGGTGTGTGTGTGTGTGTGTGTTGTGTGTGTGTGTGTGTTCTGATGAGGTCAAAAAAGCTGATAGTTAAGGATAGAAATACTATCTTTCTCCTCGTCTGAGGTGACTTTGTGCGGTTGGCAAGACGTCAAAATCCAATTACGAAACCAACTAACTCTCCCTCTCCCTCCCCCCCCCCCCCCCCCCCCCCCCCCAACCACCGCAGTGGGGTACTGCGAATGAAGAGATTAAGGTCCCTCAGTTGAGAACTCAGAGAGGACAAATGTTTTCCCTTTTAAGCCTGGTGCATGCATGCTTAGCCCACTGCGAAGAGTTTCTTCCATGTCACAATTTCATCATTTCCGGTCTATTCACCAAATCGTCAGTCTACTTTTCAACTGCGTTGGTTCTGAATCTGAAATAGAACGAGGCCCAGAGCGCTAGTGCAGAATCAACACACAAGAAAGTTAATTAGCGCTCGAAATATGTAACACAAGTAGTTAATTAGCGCTCGAAGTATGTAACACAAGTAGTTAATTAGCGCTCGAAATATGTAACAGAAGTAGTTAATTAGCGCTCAAAATATGTAACACAAGTAGTTAATTAGCGTTCGAAATACTTAATACAAATTGTGTTACGTATTTCGAGCTCTAATTTACGTATTTCGAGCGCTAATTAACTCCATTGTTGGTTGATTTGCGTTAGCTTCGGTTAACACACAAGGGCTCGAAATACGTAACACATATGTAACACAAATATAACATCAAAGACCTGAGTCGCGTACGGTAACTCTCACCTGGCATGCGTGTAAATACAAGGTACATAAACTCCACCAGAGGTACATCCTCTATACCTCTGTATCATTGTACCTTTGGTGTACCAGGATTCAACACTGGTGGAGTTTACGTACCTTGTATTTACACGCATGTCAGGTGAGAGTTACCGTAGGCGACTCAGGTCTTTGTTGTTACAGTTGTGTTACGAATTTCGAGCGCTAATTAACTCTCATGTGTGCTGATTCTGTACGAGCCTTCTGGGCCTCGTTCTCTTCCAGAGTTTTGGTTATTTGGTGAACACAGTTTCCCAAGTGAGCCCGTGGACGGACTGAAACAGGCCAACGTGTTCGTTGTCACAAGCGATTTAAACAGGTTCCGGTCTTGAGTGCCGCAGAGATGCAAACAGGCACCAAAATAGTGCTTCATAACAGTGAATTGAATATACTTCTGATCTGATCAGTTGTGTTTTAATTTTGTGCTGAATACGTCTCAGGGAATCTGTTTGGAAGTATCCTTTTTGGATGTAAATAAGGTAAATAATTATGAAGATGTGCTAATTGTTGACTGATTTTGGCCTGGTTACGCTTTCCATTGGTGGTGTTGTGTTTAGAACTGTGACACAGCAGGCAGAAATACTGAAATTCAGGTATCATGCAAGACTAGAAGAAAAGGAGCAGAAAACGGAGGACGTGTATACCTGCCAAAATTACTGCCACAACGAGTCTGTCTGTCCTGAGATGAAACAGAGCAGCTGGCGATAAATTACACCTGACGGCGATCGGAGAGGTCTCCACGGGTGCAGGGTTACCTGTGCGTCTTTTCACGCTGATCCAATTCGTTGGGTGTCACATCAGGACAAAAGGTCAGTGCATCATTTCATCAGACCACGAGTGAAAAGTCTGATGCAGTTAAGGATAGACTGTAACATAACTGGAGGGAGAGGGGTGGCGGTGAGGGGTAGTGGTGGAGGTGAGGGTGGGTTCGGTCTTGACGACGTTGAAAAAAAGCGAGAAGGCAGAGATTACTGACAGGCAAAATTCCCAGCGCTAGACGAATTATGTAGAGCTCTATTTTGACCTATTAGTAACTTAAACGACAAAACCGTCACTAGGTCTGGATTCACAGCAGTATTTTCTACAATCACGGCACCCACCCGCGGTACCCACCCGCAGTACCCATCCGCGGTATCCATTCGTGGTACCCATCCGCTGTACCCATCCGCGGTACCCATCCGCGGTACCCATCCGCGGTACTCACCCGCAGTACCCATCCGCGGTATCCATTCATGGCACCCATCCGCGGTACCCACCGGCAGAACCCATCCGCGGTATCCATTCATGGTACCCACCCGTGGTACCCATCCGCGAGGTCATTGTTGGCTTTGGGTGACTTCAGTCGGTCGGGATCGACAGTCTTCTTGATTCAATCAACAATGCTTAATCTACTCTTGTTGGGTTCCTTCACGTGCTTTGTTGTCGTTGTCGTCGTCGTTGTTATTGTCCTAGCATAATCTACTGTTGCTGGGTGCCTTCACGTGCTTTGTAGTGGTCGTCGTTGTTGTCCTAGCATAATCTGCTGTTGTTGGGTACCTTCACCTGCTTTGTCGTCGTCGTCATCGTTGTTGTCCTAGCATAATCTACTGTCATTGGGTACCTTCACGTGCTTTGTCGTCGTCGTCGCCGTTGTTGTCCTAGCATAATCTACTGTTGTTGGGTACCTTCGCGTGTTTTGTTGTCGTCGTCGTCGTCGTTGTCCTAGCATAAACTTGACGAGAATAACAGTGTGAGGGGTAGTATACACTTGGTTTACTGCTTGAGAGCGAGCGAGAGAGAGAGAGAGAGAGACGGAGAGACAAGGGGAGACAGAGAGCGAGGAGAATTGCTTCCCCTTGTCTCTCCGTCTCTCTGTCTCGCTTGCTCTCAAGCAGTAAACAAAGTGTATACCACCCCTCACACTGTTATTCTCGTGAAGTTTCACTCGTCATTGATACAGGTACGTGTTATTTACACGTGAATGCTGATGTTGTCTTTTTTTTTCTGTTTTTAAGCTTACGTATCTCTGTAATTGCGGCCGTTTGCTTACGCTTGTCTCACGACACCCGCACCTTTGTTATGTCCTTACGAGATCCAGTTACATGTGCATGCTGTCTGTGGTGTTTCTGCCCGTACAGACGTTATTTTATCTGTTGTCGCTGTCGTTCTCACAGGAATTCTAACAGAGGTCTTGTTTGTTTGTTAGTATGTTTACTTTTAAAATCAGCAAACAATGGAGCTCAGAAGCGCTCGAAAGAACTAGACTGATCAAGCGAACACAACAACAAAGACCCGAATCGCCCTGGGTAACTCTCACATGGCTTGGGTGTAAAAACAAGGTACGTAAACTCTACCAAAGTCATAGTTCAGGAGCTGTGTGAGAGTCGAGGTGGCCGTCCTGGGCTGTCCGTCCTAACGAGCCTTCTGGTTTCCGTGGACGTAAAGCTATATTGAACCATGCTTCGGCATTGGTCTCAGCTTGTCCCTAATATGTCAACCGACATCTGAGGACACTAAGCAACACTACCTACCTACCTCTGCCAAAGGTACATCGTTTACTTGTATTTGTTTTCTCCCCCCCCCCCCCCCCCCCCCCCCCCCCCCCCCCTGTTTCAATCGTTGGCAACATAGCAAAGACTAGCTGAAAGTTTGGATGAATCAAAAAACAAAGTTTTCGAGTTCGAGTCTGTCTGTCTCTGTCAGTGTGTCTGTCAAGGTCTGTTTGTCTGTCTGTCTGTCTCTGTCACTCATCCCTACTCTCCGTGGACTTTATATATGCCCATATCATTGGCTCGGAGTGTCTTCGTGTGTTTCTTATGAGCTTATCAACATCTTAGCTTCTGTGTGAAGTAAATATAAGGACTCAGCGTAACACAACAA
>JABMCL010001800.1:942500-952500 GCA_018857735.1 Alviniconcha marisindica
CAATCTGTGCCTAGGTAACTGAATATCATTCTTTCTGGAGTGCGAACTAGTGAGAATGTGTACAAGCTAAATAAACAACGTCGCTGGCAACGTCACATAAGCACACCGTTGTTGTAGTTCAGCGGTTTTTGTAGACTCCTTATTCGCACCTTTTTTTAATTTCTTTTTTCTTTTTTCTTTTTTTCTTTTTTCTTTTGGCAAGTAGCCAGATTTCTTTGTGTGGCAGGATTAGGTGGGCAGCTTTTCTGTGTGGAAAATGTCACTTCCCCTGCCCCATTGCCAACTATTGATGCGTGGACATTAAACAAAAGTTTCAAAAGAATCTGTGTCAACAATGCACCCTGGGTACAGTAACAGCAACCAACCGTGTGACATTACAAAACGTGTGAACTCGCAGTCTGAAGGTCACACTAATAACAGTGCTGACCAGTCCTGGTTTCCAATGGCACGTTTACATCCGGTTATTAGATCTTCTAGTTTCTTTCACTGACATAGCCTCTGATGAGTAAAGGAGCATTTGATACGAAGTAAACAACACCAGCCAAACTAGCTGCCAAAGGACAAACAACCAATGAATCCACCTTGCTGCCATAATTATAGCCAGTCAGCGGCCAGACTGGCTGACAGATAAACATGTTGACGTTCAAGTTGAGCAACCAGACAGGCGGTTGTGAAAAAAGGTAAGAAACTGGTTCCCCGCGGGGTTTATCCGATTTTTTGAAAATTGATTTGTGACGACTGGAGGGGTTAGGGAGTAAAACAGGATGATAGTGGGCAGCGGAGTAAGCCGGTCGGGTTAACTAATTAATTTGTTGTCGATAATTTTTATATTGGCTTTTATTAGGACAGCAATTTTTAATTCGTAGACCTCGTAAGGAGGCAATTTTTATGCGATATGCACAGCTTGATGTCAGCTGGATTTCTCATGTATTTCTTTATGAATGACTTTTTAGCCAGATGTTTGCAGATGTTGTAATTTAAGGATCTTTTATGACTGGCACCATAGATGTGACGAGTGTACTTGGCTCCACAAAACATTCTTAGTGCAATTGTACTGACACTTGGCAATAAAGTTGTATTGTATTTTACCGGACTTTATTTTGTCACTGTTCAATAAGTGTTGGAGTGCCGGGCTGTCGTGGCCCAAACCTTCTGTTCCTGCCCCGTGGATGTTGAGATGTTGTTACGACTACAAATGCTTTATTCAGGAGGCCATAGCGCCCTTCTGAAGGGATGTGAACATGAAACAATTACACCGTAATACAAATGCAAAACTCAATAGACTGGAAACAGACAATAATATTTTCCTACTATGAGCTGATGACACTTCATCTTATAGGTGCTCTGTACAAATACACATTTTCCCCCTCTTTCATTGCATAGTTCAGGAGCTGTGTGAGAGTCGAGGTGGCCGTCCTGGGCTGTCCGTCCTAACGAGCCTTCTGGTTTCCGTGGACGTAAAGCTATATTGAACCATGCTTCGGCATTGGTCTCAGCTTGTCCCTAATATGTCAACTGACATCTGAGGACATTAAGCAACACTACCTACCTACCTATCTTTCATTGCAGCTAGCTTAGTGGAAAGAGATTCGAATACCTATAACACGTAAGTGGAATGATTTGTTGTTTAAGCTCATCAAAAACAGGACAGCGTGGTTTTGAAGGACGTACTGTTCTTGGGTCTTAAGGACGATAATCGTTGTTCCCAGGGTTTGAGGCATTCTAACAATTACGTAATTAACTTTTTTTTCTTTTTTTTTTAATCGTCGCGTCACCGTTGTAGGTCATATGAAATACAAATACAAAATAATAAATGCGTAAAATGAAAATTTGTTTTTTGGGTGACTCGGAATTCCACAATAAAAAGGACAAGTAGACAATTCAACATAACAAAGGTAAGAGTATATAAATGAAACAGAGTAAAACCTTTGAAAGCATCATAAAACATTAAAAAAAACATCGCTTCTGAGAGCCATGTCACGGAGAGTTCTCTTAAAGGGGGCGGGGACAGCTCAGTTGTTAGAGCGCCTGCGACTGAAAAGCCAGGCGCAATACTGACGCAGGTTCGAGTCCCAAATCAGAAATGCTACAACAATCACTATTTTCAAATCCGCTCTGAAGACACATTTCTTCAGCTTGTATCACTCTGTTAGATTTGATGTAGTGTGTGTGTGTGTGTGTTGTGTGAGAGAGAAGAGAAGAGAGAGAGAGAGAGAGAGAGAGAGAGAGAGAGAGAGAGAGAGAGAGAGAGAGAGAGAAGAAGAAGAAGAAGAGGGGGGGGGAAGGGACCGCATTGAAAGGAGAGAGAGAGAGAGAGATAGAGAGAGAGAGACGAGAGAGAGGAGAGAGAGAGGGGAGAGAGAGAGAGGAGAGAGAGAGAGAGAGAGAGAGAGAGTTTTATGTTTAATTTTTGCTTTGTTTGTTTGATTTTTGTACATGTACCTTAACCTTACGACTGCTGTGCCAGGTGCCAGGTAAAGCGACCCGAATTAGCCGCAGGGGACAAAGAAACACTTGAACATTTTTTGTTGTGGAACCCGACCGTATTGTCCTCCTAAAGGTGCTGAAAGGTCGCCTCAGTACTCGTACCCAGAATTTGTGACAGAAAACACTACGTGTGGTTCTTGCAAGTAGCTGGCGTTTTTTTCTTCCTCTTCAGATCGGGTTTCAACCAACCCCGCGCGGCGGCGTCAGTCTGTCACGCGCATCTGTTCATGCACCGTGACCGCTCTACGTGACGGCAGCTTGCTATCAACACCTCCGCTTGTGCCTGCGAGTTAGACCCGGCTGCGCATGCGCCTACTTTGCCGTGGTCGGAGAGAAGAGCACTGTTGGCTTTAAAATCTATTATGCAAGACGCTTTTTTTCTTTTTTTCTTTTTTGTCCATCTAAATAATGAAGGGATCAGTTTTGGTTAATGAAATATGGCATCGCATCAATTACACTCAGAACAAAGGGCAGCAAGCGGGGTAATGGATTTGCGTAAGGGAATCTCGACAAGGGCAAGAACCGGGAATACGTTACAGTCATTCACCTGACTGACAAAGCAAAAAAAAAGAAAAAAAAGTTAAAGTTAAAGCGCATGTAGGCCTTGGTTGAAGTGTTGCTTTACGTCCGCAGAAACCGTAGGTTTATTAGGGACCGGAGCCCAGGACGGCCACCTCGACTTTCACACAGCTCGTCAGTGAGCTCTGATTGCATGTATGCCCTTCAGCTGTTGACTACTGATCGGATTTGGAGCACAAAGAGCGCTAAGCGGACGATAAATTGCTCAACCGAGTTGCATTCAAGGGTAAAATAACAAACAAACAAAAGACCTGTAAAGCGACAACAAAAACAACAACAAAGAAACTAGTGGGGAAACAACGACGTAAGAGCGTTGACCTTAGCGGACGGAGGTTATGCTGACATTCCCAGGCCATGGAGCTATATATATAGGTCCATGCCTAGGCTAAGTGATTCGCACGTACACACACAAACACACACCAAAGGGTAATAATAATAATGACTCTTATATAGCGCTATACCCCGTACAAGTTTACAAACTCGCGGCGCTGAGTGTTACCGAAAAAGTTAAAGTGTTACCGAAAAAGCATGGAAGTGTAAAGCTCCAATGGGAGGTGAAGACTGTTGTACACACATACAGAGAGAGAGAGAGAGAGAGAGAGAGAGAGAGAGGAGAGAGAGGAGAGAGAGAGAGAGAGAGAGAGAGAGAGAGAGAGAGAGAGAGAGAAGAGAGAGAGACAGAGAGAGACAGAGAACAGACAGACAGACAGACAGACAGACAGACAGACAGACAGACAGAGAGAAGGAGAGAGAAGAGAGAAGAGAGAGAGAGAGAGGGGAGAGAGAGAGAGAGAGAGAGAGAGAGAGAGAGAGAGAGAGAGAGAGAGAGAGAGAGAGATTTCACTGAAATAATCTCCGCGAAAGAGCAAAATGGTTAAACAGTTTGTGCTGATGGTGCTATTTCTTCCCAAAGGAATCGTGCAGACAAGTTAAAAACGTCCATGTTTTTTTTCCGAACCTGGCCTTTCGTGACCATGCATGAACAGTCGAAATTCGAGCTGGACGTCATATGACGTACGTCTTTCTGGCGAGATACGCTTCGCCATGTACGTCATATGACGTCATAATTGTAGGGATTTGGAACCGTTTTAATGCTGATGTGACCTTGAAATAAGGTCAGGCAAAGAGGAAACTGGTATGAATGTATAGAGTTCAGTACAGTGTGTGTGCGCGCGTGCGTGCGTGCGTGCGTGCGTGCGTGCGTGCGTGCGTGCGTGCGTGCGTGCGTGCGTGCGTGCGTGCGTGCGTGCGTGCGTGCGTGCGTGCGTGCGTGCGTGCGTGCGTGCGTGTGTGTGTGTGTGTGTGTGTGTGTGTGTGTGTGTGTGTGTGTGTGTGTGTAGTCATGCAATGTTTAAAAACACTTTATTTTAGAGTAACAGGTGCGCGAATACAGGAGAATTAGGGTGTAGGAATGTGTTAGTATTTGCGCGTATATGAAATCATGCGTGTAGGAGGAGATATAGATCAGGTGAAATTATAGATCAGATGAAATTAACTATGTGTATGGATACACAAATAACTGTTATGTTCGTTTTTGTGACTGTAAGTAAAAAACATTTTTTAAATTAAAATGAAGTTTTGTTATTGTTTTGGTGTAACTTAATGTTATATATTGTTATTTTGATAATTGTAAGATCAGTCTAATATCACTTATGTGAAAAGACCTAAGAAGACAAACAGCCTAAACAGCATCCCTGAAAAGCCGAATGTCGCACGTCTTTCATGCTGCGTCAGACTATGTATGCGTGCTCATGAGAGTGTGTTGCTGTTGTTGCTGTACGTGTGTGTCCAGTCGCAGCTGCGCATATATGCATGTATGTATAGGTGTATGCACCCGCGCGCATTTGTGTGGGTGTGTACATGTACGCGGGCATGCCACACTGTGTGTGTGTGTGTGTGTGCGTGCGTGCGTGCGTGCGTGCGTGCGTGCGTGCGTGCGTGCGGGTGCGTGTGTGTGTGTGTGTGCATACGTGCGTGAGTGAATGCATGCGTGTATGCGCGCGTGCGTGTGTGCACATGTTATCTTATGTTGTTATTAACTTGTTTTTAGCTATAATTGTAATTTGTTTAAACGCTTTTTTTTTTTAATGTATATATCTTATGTTGAATTATCATACGTTGAATTTGAATTATAGTCATTTACATGTTACACTGATGGTATGTTTCAAAGCAAATTTCCTTTTAAGGACAATAAAATATAATCTTATTGTACTTATATTAAGTTACAGCCTCTTTTTTTTTCTTCTTTCTTTTTCATGATAATGTGGTTAACCTGATCATCGAGGAACTGATGTTGCAGTGAGGTTCCCTGCGTGGCAGTATAAAATACAGTTTAGCTAATTTAAAACCCGGCTATGTCTACATTAAACTAATACAGTGATAATTGGTAAATATGTAGTAATGTTACTACGCTAGTAAGTCATTGGAACCGAGTATCAAAGGACATCTGCACAATGACGTAGTGATCCTTATGAATTGCAACAACATAAACGCTAACCATTACTACATTTTCACTGATTAACACTTTTATGTCATTATAACGACTCTTTTTTGACGCCAGTAAGTCGCTTATGGCGGATTACTATAGCGTCAAAGACGCATTATTGTATTTCCACATAACTGAATTGTCATTACATAATAAATATAACTAAAAATACAGGCAACAGAACTAGAGATGGTCGCTTTTGACGCTAGTGAGTCGTTGGAAACGCACGTCAAAAGACTCACATGCAATGAAGTTGTGATTGTTAATGGTAATGTTAATATAATTAATATTTAAAGCTGTCCTAGGCTTCATTGCCCAGTCTGGTCGTTTTGCCATGGAATGACAAACCCAGTCAAACAGTTTTACTGGCATAAGAGTAAACACGCACGCACGCACGCACGCACGCACGCACGCACGCACGCACGCACGCACGCACGCACGCACGCACGCACGCACGCACGCACGCACTCTCTCTCTCTCTCTCTCTCTCTCCTTTGATTTTTGACTGATTTTCCGTTGCCCTTTGTTGCAAAATGAATTTAGCGAATTATGATTGTGAGCGTTTACTATAAGCTTAGCTTGTTTAATGCTCATACAATGATTTTGATTTTCCATATTTTCATGAAGGTGAAAAAACTTTGCTTAAACCAATGATTATATTCTGATATTTGCTAATTAAGTTTTGATAGTTACTCATTGTGTTTTGATAATTACTAATCAACTCTGTGGTTACAAGCACAATGATGTGCTTTTGATGCTAGTGGGCCGCCATATAATGTCGGTCCTTCAAGCGTGTTCAACACCCTTGATAGTAGCTGATGCGAAGCGGATCTCCAAATTACATAGCGTGTCAGCGTTGTCCTAATACAGTTATCAGGACAGAAGAAAACATCTGCCCGCTGTGCAAAAGGCGTCTCTTAGAAAAAAACACGTTTACGTGTAGTTATACGCAGTATTCACTCACAAATACATGCAGGGGGCTACGTACACAAGCACCTTATAAAGCTGCATCATGCCGAGTAAGCATGATGATGATGATGAAGTAATGCTTAATGTCCTCAGATGTCAGTTGACATATTAGGGACAAGTTGTGACCAATGCCGAAGCACGGTGCAATAATTCTTTACGTCCACGGAAACCAGAAGGCTCGTTAGGACGGACAGTCCAGGACGGCCACCTCGACTCTCACACAGCTCCTGAACTAAGCCGAGTAAGCATTCGCCAGCTTTTAAAAACATGCGCACCACAGGTGCACGCACAGAGCTCAGCAGCTGTGTGAAAGTCGAGGTGGACGTCCTGGGCTCCCGTCCCTAATAAACCTTCGGTTTCTGTCGACGTAAAGCAACACTTCCACAACAAGGTGCACGCACCCACACTGTTTTCGTTCCCCCCCCCCCCCTCACGCGGTAACAATAAAATTCAGCAAACTTCCATGATCCAAAAGAATTACGAAGTTTAATTTTGTCATTTAGTAAATTAAGGTTAATTAAAAAGACTCTATTTGGCTTAATTTATATAACACAAACAACTGGCTTGATTTGATTTCACTAAAAAATTGCTTGTGATGAATCTTGATAACTTTATTACTTGGCTCATAAACGAGAGAGAGAGAGAGAGAGAGAGAGAGAAGAGAGAGAGAGAGAGAGAGAGAGAGAGAGAGAGAAGAGAGAGAGAGAGAGAGAGAGAGAGAGAAGAGAGAGAGAGAGAGAGAAGACAGACAGACAGAAGACAGACAGACAGACGACAGAGATGAGAGAGAGAGAGAGAAGAAGAGAAGAGAGAGAGAGAGAGAGAGAGAGAGAGAGAGAGAGAGAGAGAGAGAGAGAGAAGAGAAGAGAGAAGGAGAAGAAGACAGAGAGAAGCAGAAGACAGAAAGAGATGAGAGAAGAGAGAGAGAGGAGAGAGAGAGAGAGAGAGAGAGAGAGAGAGAGAGAGAGAGAGAGAGAGAGAGAGAGAGAGAGAGAGAGAGAGAGAGAGAGAGAGAGAGAGAGAGAGAGAGAGAGAGAGAGAGAGAGAGAGAGAGAGAGAGAGAGAGAGAGAGAGACGCGGTTTTTTGGGGGTCATATTCAACGTAAGAGGTGTTACGTTTCTTTCCCTCATGGCAACAAAATAATGACAGTTCAAGCGCTTCGCCCTTACAGACAACGAACACGGAATAACATCACACGTGCTAAGTCAACGTCATTACGCCAGTTCAAGAGCTGTTCCCATGTAAAACGACGGGCACGTTTCCCAACAACAAGAGCGTCAGCCCTGTGAAACGGCTATCACTTAATAATTTATTAATAAAATCCACAGCTAATAGCAGGCGTTGTCCGTGACTGACGCAAGACCGCGGGCCAGTTTAAACACCGAGAGCTCGCTTGGGTCGTCACACCAACTTTGTTGTGTAACATTTACGATCGCGCGGACACAGCCCGTTTGTCGTACGGATCAACTCTAGTTCCCTCCTATATAGGAGCCAGACAGAACTTGGGCCCGAGTGTGTATGTAGCTTATGTCTTCAAGGAGGCATTATGCCCAAAGGCTGTTGTCTGCGACAATCACAGGCGCCCAACTATTAATGCGGTTTTTGTGCAGAAGAACACACCACAGACGATAGGCTACGTGAAAATATGATTTCAACAACATACCTCAAAAACACACCTCTTTGTAAATGTGCCTCTTTGGTCTCGATTTCAATCAGCTTACCGTATTCGTCACTCCATTAAAACTGATCTGCTTAGAGTTCCGAACCTCTTCACTGCCTGCGATGATAGTCCAATGTCTCTTCTCACTCTCCTAGATCTTAACAGTGCATTTGATACCACTGACCACGGCATTCTCCTCCATCGACTCGAACCTGCTTTCGGCATACATAAATCCGCTCTTGCACTACTCCTTTCAGCCCATGGACCAAACTCCTAAATTCCTTGTTTTCGCAACCAATCCTACCCCCCTCCCCCTCCCATGATGTAGCATGTTGTCACTATTCTTGCTTTTGTACACGCCTCGGGCTGTGGAAAATAATTTTGATAGGTAGGCCCTCACAAATTTCCATTATTATTATTATTATTATTATTATTATTATTATTATTAAAATCATTCCATCACTCGTTCTAGGCCATCTAGGTAACCTGTCCAGCAAGGGTGACCGTACTCGATGACAAACTTAGTCGGTTGTACTTTAAAACAGACCACAGAAAATGTTGATTTTGTGAAGTTCTCTTGTCAAAATCCACCTGCTTAATCGTGACGGAAGATCGCTTTTAGGGTTTCTATTCTGAACCCCGCTCCTTCCCGAAGATGTGGTTTAACAGTGGTCATGCCGCGATGAAATATTCGCAGGACGACATATTCACAGGTCGACATAGTCACAGGATGGCATAAGATGCAATTGTCATAAGACACGTAGTTATAGGATGACATGCTATGGGATGAAGTCGTCATCGGATAGTCATAGAATGGAATAGCTATAAGATGTCATAGTCACAGAATGAAGTACGACAAGAGCGCAATGAGTCTGCTCAAGAGCGGAGTAAGTAGGTAGGTAGGTAGGTAGGTAGGTAGGTAGGTAGGTAGGTAGGTAGGTAGGTAGGTAGGCAGGCAGGCAGGCAGGCAGGTAGGCAGGTAGGCAGGCAGGCAGGCAGGCAGGCAGGCAGGCAGGCAGGTAGGCAGGTAGGTAGGTAGGTAGGTAGGTAGGTAGGTAGGTAGGTAGGTAGGTAGGTAGGTAGGTAGGTAGGTAGGTAGGTAGGTAGGTAGGTAAGTTGATGTTTTACGCCCAGTCAACCAGTACTTTTATCTCAGGGCAAGAAGAGCGGACAAACAGCGCTATATAAAATCGATCAACAAGAAGTAACAGCCATACGATACAATGTGATAGAATAATAAAATGAGCAATAATTAAGATGCCATAGTCATATGTAGCGCCCGCTACAAATAGTCATAGGATGAAATAGTCACAACATGCCATAGTCAGACACCACCAGTTCACAAGGAATCGCAATGTGGGAGAATCAGTGTTTGCGGGAAGAATTAAAACAACAAAACTCAATTTTAATGAGTCTCAATCGAACTTTTTCCAGTCCCGGTGTCTGAGACAGCCTCAGAGAAAATAAAATGGACCGTGCGTTGACACAGTGCGTGACGCCAAAGTTTCTGCCGCCGCTGTAAGTTTTGGGTTCTGATGGTTTGCTCGTGCGCTCATTGGAAGTGGACGCCTTGAACCTGGGGCGGGTTTGGCGAGGTAGGATGTAAACACTCCACACAGTTACCGCCCTTCTTCCGCGCTCTAACCGGTTAGCTCCCTTCTTCTGGAAAGGCTGCTCGTAGCAGTGGTGTCAGTTTTAGATTATGAAGGTGAAATCAAACGCTTTGACAGTTAACACACGCACGCACAAACAGGCAGACAGACTAACAGACAGACACACGCACACATACAAACGTGCACGCACGTGCTCACACACACAC
>JABMCL010001800.1:955000-957500 GCA_018857735.1 Alviniconcha marisindica
GTTAACGCCCCGCTTGCAATTAGTTTAATAAACTATAAAACTACTGAGAAAAAAATCACATACTTTTATATGCTTTCCTTGCTCATATGAAGTTAGATTGTTAACACTCAATTTTTCGCTAAGAACCTTGCAACCCCCTGACGCCCGCACTGACAGATTTATTTCTCCTCCGTGGCGGTGAAAGGGGTAGATTAATAGGCCAAATATACCAAGTACGACAGCTAGCCTTCCGCCCTTTTTGTCTCTGCTACATATGGTTACATCATAGTCACTCACGGGTCCCTTTCGTTCAAATATCCACTGTAAAATGACCGAGATCGGACAGTTTTCGACATAGTTCAGGAGCTGTGTGAGAGTCGAGGTGGCCGTCCTGGGCTGTCCGTCCTAACGAGCCTTCTGGTTTCTGTGGACGTAAAACTATATTGAACCATGCTTCGGCATTGGTCTCAGCTTGTCCCTAATATGTCACCCGACATCCGAGGACATAAGCAACACAACTGAACAGTTTTCGAGGCTATGATATAAGCAGCTGTAGCAGAGGCGAAAGGGCAGTAGGCTACTAGTAGCCACGTAGAGTGCGAGGATCATCTTGTGTTTTTCTTCAGAAAGGGACTTTTCCTGGGATACCATTAGGACGATCTGTCCATGGTAACTCTTTGCAACCAGCTAATTCTGCAATCCAAACAGATTTGCTAATGACAGATTTGCTAATGACAGATTTGCTAATGACATTGAATGCAAGCTATACTGTCGTATTTAACTGCGTTTCTGTTTTCTTTTAACTACATCAGTTATGTATATATTTACTGTATGTCGTCTTGTATCACACACACACACACACACACACACACACACACACACACACACACACACACACACACACACACACACACACACACACACCACCACGCACGCACGCACGCACGCACGCACGCACACACGCACGCACGCACGCACGCGTGCGCGCGCGCGCACACACACACATATAGACACACTACATTACACTACACACACACACTCTCTCTCTCTCTCTCTCTCTCTCTCTCTCTCTCTCTCTCTCTCTCTCTCTCTCTCTCTCTCACACTAGTGTCAACAGTGTCGACAAATGAAGCGTGTTAAAAACAGAAAGGCGAACTGAAGTAGACTCGAACCAGGATCTGCATGTCTACCGCAAGGAACACGTTGATAATGAAACAACGGACATCAGTTTCAGATCTGCGAGTGCTATCGCATTATCAAGAAACGCGGCAAGATGTTTTATACAGGCTAGAGCGAGTGTCGGTTCTAGTATCCTTTTCACCGAAACTGACTGGCTGTCTGATCTTTATATGGCCTAAGTATGCATAAGAACAAAGTGTGTCATGCCTGTAGTAGGTCGGAAAGCGACAAATCCAGCCCAATTGTCGCTGAACAGGATGCTTGTGGGAACACTTAGGGACTGAGCTGACCAACTGCTGTTATGTAAATATAGGAAGGGAAGTAACTACCGGTCGACGTGCAGACGACACATACCGGGCATGAAACACGTACGACACTTAATTGTGTGTGTTGTCATCATTGGAGTGTGGTAGGCCTACACGAGGGATTTGTAAACTAACTGAGGCTTCTGTCTTTCTTTGTTTGGTGAAGAACTCTGCGGATTTCACTTCGAGGCTGTGTGAAGAAATATTTGATGGTGCTAATCTTTCGGCCTAGTACACTGAAGACTGTGCTTGTGAAAGGCACACAGGTTGAATGTTGGAGTGAGGTAGATTCATACATTGTGTGACAGTGGATATACCAACGGCATGTTGGGCAGCAGAACGTCTCTGTTTTATCTTGTTGGTAAGTCAGCATGCTCCACCATTACTGACTTACGTACAATACCGCGCGGTAACAACTGTGCTAGTGAATACCCACTTACGTACAATACCGTGCGGTAACCACTGTGCTAGTGGATACACACTTACGTACAATACCGTGCAGTAACCACTGTGCTAGTGGATACACACTTACGTACAATACCGTGCAATAACCACTGTGCCAGTGGATACCCACTTACGTACAATACCGTGCAGTAACCACTGTGCTAGTGGATACTGACTTACGTACAATACCGTGCGGTAACCACTGTACTACTACCGACCGGCTAGACCTATCACCGTGCCTTGCTGCTGCCGAGACTAGCCGGCTATCCTTGCTGCTGTTACGACAACGAATGCTAGGCCAATGCTGTCGTTGATACCACTTACTACTACATGTAATACTAAATTTCCGCCTCTGTGAATGAATCGCCTTGATATAACGGGCAGGTTGACTGAGAAGTATAAACCAGATATCTATCTGCGAATGAACCCGATAGAACACACACACACACACACACACTCACTCACTCACACACACACACACACACACACACACACACACACACACACACACACACACACACACACACACACACACACACACACACACACACACACACACACACACTGACACACAACACTTACACACACACACA
>JABMCL010001800.1:962500-965000 GCA_018857735.1 Alviniconcha marisindica
GATGACCATTTTCCTTTCGTTGTTTCGGCCATGTTTTGGACACGTATCCTGAATTATATAGTAGTCGAGTCTGATGACCATTTTTCTTTCGTTGTTTCGGCCATGTTCTGGACATGTATCCTGAATTATAGTAGTCGAGTCTGATGACCATTTTCCTTTCTTTCTTTCGGCCGTGTTCTGGACACGTATGCTAAATTATAGTAATCGAGTCTGATGACCTTTTTCCTTTCTTGCTTTTTGGCTGCGTCCTGTACAGCGGACAGAAGTACTTCATCAACTGCACGGCCAAGGCCATCCTCAACATTTTCGGCTGCGGCGTCCTGGAACAGTACCTGCTCCGTGCCATGGTGACGGCTAGCCACAACAGCGTCTGCAGTCCAATCCGTAATGACGCTTTTACCTGTCGTCTTTACCTGTACCAGTCTTGCCACTGAAGTAATGGGTCTTGAGTATGCCGTAACCATCATCATAATAATAACAACACTGATATGGAAAATTTATAAAACGGTGAACAATGACAATGAAAGAGCAATGATGTACATCGAGATAAAGATGTGAAGCGTACCTTGCCTGGTACAGTTAAGTTATTACGCTGATAGTACGCAGTTAAAGAGCTTAATACTCTCACAGTCCGATTGAATTGGATCATAAACTGTCCACGTGTATTCACCGGATTCTGAACCGATATTTGCCAAGTTATGATTTAATTCCCATTCGTATTTCCTTACAGCCATCCCATCTTGGGAGCACCTCACCATCGCCACCACCACACCCAGGACGATGACGACGGTAACAGCAACACCGTCCAGCGCCCTCTCGTCCAGCGCATTGAGGCCGGTTGGTGTCACAGTGACGAACAAAGCGGATCCGGAAGCAGCGTCACGGAACTCCGCGGTGGTCACGGACGGTCCTGGCTACCACGTCAAGACCCAAGCCAGCACAGGTGGCGGAGGTCGGCTCATTTCCGTCGCCACACTGTATGCTGCCGCTGCTTCCGTGTCGGTGCTTCTCACTCGGTTAGGGAGTAGCTGAGATGTGGAGACGACGACAATGATAATGATACTGCTGCTGACAGTGAAACGTAACTTCTGCACGGTAATATTACCATGCAAAGGCGGACTGTCATACCTGCTGTTGCAGAGGAGAGAAGAAAGACGAAGAGAGGGAGGAGAGGGAAAGAGGGGGATGGAGGAGAGAGAGAGAGAGAGAGAGAGAGAGAGAGAGAGAGAGAGAGAGAGAGAGAGAGAGAGAGAGAGAGAGAGAGAGAGAGAGAATTGTAAGGACTCTCGCTGGTTTGTTTGTTTGAGGTTTTGTTTGTTTTACATGAGAAAACATCTGTGCATAACAACTGACCCTCTCCTCTGACTGAGCCCATGCTAGGTCATGGCTATTGATTAACAAATGCACGTAAACACAAAACAGACATACATGTGATCAACAAAAGCAACTTATAATAATAAATGCTATTGTAATACTGCAGTTAATGTACAGGTTCTACACGGCATTTCATGTGCTACTAAAATGGTTGATGAGGACAAGCCTCAAGCAAAGGTTTCTAAGCAATCTCAAGCCCACAAATGTGAGGGCTACATTATAAAATGAGTATGTATATATTGTACGAGACATGATTTATACACGATTAATAATCACATGATCTCAACCTACAGAAGGTTTTCGCGAAGATATCTCTCGCAGCAGGTACGAAGTCCAGCGACGATTATGCTTGTCTCATAAGAATGGGCATTACTTTAATTATAAATGAATATCTATCTGCAGATATAGACTCATTCATAGTCCTGTATAAAACATGTTTTACAGTGACTGATCTCGACTGGGCGACTGAGCAGCAAACAGTGAAACAGAACAAGTCATAATTTCGCGTGCAGTTTTATGTCTTTGGTGACAGGTTTTATTGGTTAAACCATATTGGTTTAGGTCTTTGCTGAATGAAGGGTTAAAATGAGTTCACACGAATCATGACATAAAAAAGATTATCATAAAAAGAAAAGGAAAGAAAAGGAATGCCAGATAATTTACTGCATTTTACTCTCTCTCTCTCTCTCTCTCTCTCTCTCTCTCTCTCTCTCTCTCTCTCTCTCTCTCTCTCTCTCTCCGGGGATGACAATGAAACATAAAACACTAGTCACAAATTACACAAGAGTTTTTCAGCGTGAGTACAAATTTGGTTTCCACCAACACAATGTGTGTGCGTATACAGTTTGGCTGCATCTCTCACCCGCAGTATGTACACATTCATCGTGTCCTCACACATTTAAACACCGCTTTGCTTATATCACAGGCTGAGAGAGAGAGAGAGAGAGAGAGAGAGAGAGAGAGGAGAGAGAGAGAGAGAGAGAGAGAGAGAGAGAGAGTGTGTGTGTGTGTGTGTGTGTGTGTGTGTGTGTGCACGCGCGCGTTATAAAAACACACACCATTGAACGCCTAAACTGAAGAATCAAAAGTATAATGATTTTCAGGCTGATAATAATAATGATTCAGG
>JABMCL010001800.1:967500-972500 GCA_018857735.1 Alviniconcha marisindica
TGTGTGTGTGGTGTGTGTGTGTTGTGTGTGTGTGTGTGTGTGTGTGTGTGTGTGTGTGTGTGTGTGTGTGCGTGGCGGCGGCGCGCGCGCGCGCGTGTGCCTGTTTATAGGTGCGCTGACTTGATGGTTACTTCATTGTCTTCGGCCGGGACCGAAAGGTTGCAGGTTTGAACCTCAGCTGGAGCAGTATATTTCAATCGTGACCCTTCACCTCTCACCTTTACAGTCCCACTATAGTGGACTCACTGTCTAGCCCCTCGGATAAAGCGAATAAACCGGGGTTTCGTGTACTAGACTCGCGCAAACGTAAAAAGATCCCACGACAGATAAAACATACATAATGTAGGTCCACAAAACGTTATTAATGATATAATAGGCCGGGTATAACACGATTCTTTGGCGATTCTCTTTCTTCGGATAAAACATCCTGAATTTCCCCTAGGAAAATATCCATTTCCGACAAGGAAGTCACATAAATACGCAAAATAATTATTCTCACGATTTTGTTGACTAATTAATCGTTAGTTTGAAAGTACAGCGGAACCGCAGGGTGAAAGATTACCCTGATGAGGGACCACCCACAGGAAAACGACCCTGATAATAGACCACCATGAGGAGAGACCACCTTGGTCTTGACACCATGAGGAGAGACCACCTTGATGAAAGACCACACGGGTGAGAGGCCACCATGATGAAAGACCACCATGGCGAAAGACCATACTGGTGAGAGACCACCATGATGAAAGACCACACTGGTGAGAGACCACCCTGGTGAAAGACCACGCAGATGAAAGACTACCCCGATGAAAGACCACATTGGTAACAGACCACCCTAGTAAAAGACCACATTGAGAGGTGACCACCATGATGAAAGACCACTCTGGTGAGAGACCACCCTGATGAAAGACCACGCAGGTGAAAGACCACTCAAATGAAAGACCACCCAGACGAAAGACTACCTTGATAACAGACCACCCCTTTTTCACCTAGGACCACTTTCTCTGAAACCTATCCTTCCAACTCCCATGTCAGTAAAAAAAACAAAAAACAAAAAAACAGTCATCACGTACCACTCCACTTTTAAGACCACTTCTGCTAGGTTTTTACCCGGTCGTCTAAAAGATGGGGTTTAGCTGTACTGAACAAACAACCGAATCTGGCAGCTCCAAAAACCAAGACACTAAAACACGTTGGACACAGCTGGTTTGAACTGCCGTGACAAAACTGTTCGGTGATTATCGCCTAGACACAGCGCACAGCGCAGCGTTTAGAACGGGTTCAGCTGAAGGCAGCTAAGTGTTTACGGGCACGTTATAAACGGTTCAAGTGCCAAGGGGTGTTCCTCTTCCGCGGCCTCCGTTAGGATCCAGCCGCCTGACGCCGCCAAACAGTTTGTTTGCCTTGGATAATTAGTCACAAAGGCTGTGTTTGTTCTAAAGTAATTGTATCAGTTTCCGGTTAAATTCCACCCCACCACCCCTAATCCAAAGTGCTTGCGTGTCTATCTGATTGTTATCTCGGCTCTGGCTCTCTTTATGTCTGTCTCTTGCTCTAGCCCTTTTTCTGTCGGTTAATGGTTGAGTCTCATGCGCTGCAGACACTTTGACTGACGAGACTTCATCCAAAATGAGGCTAAGTGTGTGTTGTGTGTGTTTGTTTGTGTGTTTGTTTGTGTGTGTGTGTGTGTGTGTGTGTGTGTGTGTGTGTGTGTGTGTGTGTGTGTGTGTGTGTGTGTGTGTGTGTGTGTGTGTGTGTGTGTGTGTGTGTGTGTGTGTGTGTGTGTGTGTGTGTGTGTGTGTGTGTGTGTGTGTGTGTGTGTTTGTGTGTGCTTGTGCATGTGTGTGTATGTGTGCGTGAATGTGCGTGATTGCCTAAAGTTGTGTTTGTCTGCCAGCCTAGCATCCACAAGCAATTAGCTCGCCTGCATTCTTTTAGTCTGTTTTGTCAGTGTGCCCGCTCTTATACTGTTCTGTGTTTCTCCTTGTTCCCCCCACTCCCCCACCTTCTCGCGTCTTCTTGCCTTGTTTGTACTTTGTTCTCATTGTATTACTTTTGTGCCTTATTGTACGCTCTTACAACACAATGGCAACAACAAATAAATAAGATATTCAACAACAAATTAAAACAAACAAGCAAAAAGAAACAAACAAAAACAAAAACAAACAGAAAACCCCCCACCACCATCAACAACAAAAACCACAACAAACAAACAAACAAACAAACAAACAACAACAACAAAGGCAAAAACAGAGCAAAAACAAAACAAACAACAAAAACTGAAAACAACAAGCAAACACAGTGTGACAAAGCACAAACAAATCGGAACTTCTTTCGTTAGGATTCCACAAAACCGGACGTTTACACGAAAAGCCTCTAGCAAAGGCGCTCGACACCAGGTCACTATATGTATATATTTGATAAAGCTTTTAAATATCCCATGTCCTGTTCCTGTGGCGCGCCAGGCTGCTCCTAGAAACCTTCCTTGTTCCAGATTAATTGGCGCCGCCTACAAACCTTGCTGAAACCGACTTAATTACTCCGTCTTTGGACACCACTCCTATATATATACACATGTCAAAGGAAGCTAATCAGGGCTGAACCAGGTTTTGTTTGAAAACGCCACAGAGGTTACAGAGGCACGCTGCGTTCAGCTGCAATCCTTAGTCGCTTAGTTCTGCGCCAGTTTATTGACTGACAAGTGAAACAGAAAACAGGTAGCTGGCTGTATTAAAGGTGCCGTCACTCATTAGTATACAGTGGACTTGTTAGATTGTTGACTGATGCTTGTCGAAAAATCACAGAATCCACTTAACGCATTAAAAATGCTGTCACCTAGCTTATTGACTGGTTGTATTAAAGCTGCCGTCACTAGCATATGCGCCAATTTATTGATTGAAAGGTGAAACGGGGAACTGATATAGCGGAAGTCACTATAGTAGCAATAGGCTACCACTGTACTAATTGACAGGTAAAGTAGGGAACAGGAAATGTCATCAATGTCTACACTAATCACAATGCCGCCTTCCCTGTAAAACGGGAAACAGGAAGATGATGGCAGTAAACGTGCTATCACCAATGTCCATACCAATTATTGATTGACAGGTGAACACAGACACACAGACACACAGACACACACACACACACACACACACACACACACACACACACACACACACACACGTAGGCACACACACACACACACACACACACACATGGAAGGTGGAACGCAGAAAGTAGGCCCTTTATTCATTATCCCATTATTAGCAGACAGTCTCGATTGAATCGAAAAGGCTATTGTTGCCTAGATCGATACAACAGCTGACACGTATTCTGCTAGTAAGCTAAACTAAACAAAAGTTAACTGAAATGAACCTAAAAAATAAAAATAAAATAAAAAATCGACTAAACTAGTTTGAACTCAGCTAAACTCGGGGGTCAGAGGGTCAGTCACTGTGCGGGTCATGCATACATTTAGCTTCCTGCCCTACGGTACTTTAGGATCAGAGATGAAGCGCTTAAAATATTCCTTCCTTCATTACTCCTCTTCTTGAAGATTAACGCGCGCCGCACACGGATAGGCAGAGCATCATGCACTGACCAGCGGAGAATAAAGAAACCAACGAGGTGTGGAATGAGGCAAGTGGGCTGTGAACGGAGCAGGTGCATACTCGGACAAAAGGCGGCGTATCCGTTGCAGGCGTCAGATTGTGCCTACCGATCGATTTTGGCGGAAGTGGCACAGCCATTGGCAGGAAGGGAAACGAGGAAGGGGGTGACTTGGAGTCGGCCGGGGTGGAAGAAAAGACGGATCGGAATTATGGACGAAAAGATGGATCGGAATACTTACGAGCCGTACGATTATTAGGCTCGTCCTCGCCACCGGAAGTGGTGCAGCTGGCTGGAGCTTGCTTGAAAAAAGTCTGCGGCCTTTGATGTATGAAAAGGGTATATGGTTCAAAGTCACAAGGGCTGGCACATCTCGGCAATACCTATTTTAGTGCCCGAAATTCAATATCGCTTCATTGGACCTTTAATTTTGTTCATTATTGGGTCGCAGTTGCTGTTTGGAAAGCAGTTCAGCCTTACGAAGCAGTGTTGTTGTTTTGTCCAATAACATGGCTATATTACTTATCGAACGCACATTTAAGGCCCATATCAGTTCCAAATCGATAACTCATCGGCTGTGTCTCAGTAATGGTGTACACTGCGATGCAAAATGGCGGCCCCAGAAGGACACAGTCTTTGCTTTCTGACGCTGAATGGCATTCCAGACAATACTTGAGACCCAAAGTGGACAAAAATTGAGGTCAAACAAAACCGATAATCTCGGACATTAGACTAGATTCAAAATATGAAATCAGGCCTACCGTCTGCGGCTATTGATGGCTACGACAATGAAATATAAATGGCGCATAAACGTTTTCACTCAGAACTATGCATGTTAATGGAAAGGTTATATCAATTAATCAATCAGTCAGTATCCTTACTGCCACGTGTCAAATAAAAACACATAAATCTTCAGGTAAGGTAATATGCTAGTGAGCCGGTTTGGCCTAACGGTAAGGTGTTAGGCTGGTAAGCAGAGGGACCTCTGTTCGAATCCGTTTCGGCTGTCCTTTCTCTTCAAAAAGTTGTGGTCTGTGGACACTGTCTTGCGATTTGTCCCTCACAATTATGAAACTTTAAAATGGCTCTCACCGCTGCCCACCTTAATGCAGAAGTCATTCTGGTGGTGACAGTGTAGCGATAGGTATATAATCTCCCTCTCACCCCCCCCTCGATACCCCCTCCCCCCTCCCCGTCCCCAATAAGCCTTATGGTTTCTGTGGACGTTAAGCACCATGTTTATTTACTTTAATATGCTAATAAGGTACGATTTACCACTGTAATGACCCATAACCGAGCCGACAAAGCTAAATGGGTAATTGATTCTAAAACTGTAGGAAACAACAACAACAATAACAACAACAAAAGGAAAAAGAAAAGAAGAAGAAACACAA
>JABMCL010001800.1:975000-1070000 GCA_018857735.1 Alviniconcha marisindica
TTCCCATTTCTTCTTCCTCCTTCTCCTTCCTCCCTTCATCCAATTAATCCGTCCTCTTCGTGTGAAGGGTGAAGGTGGTTGTGCTGGGGGCAGCACAGTGCGGGAAGTCCAGCCTGGTCCAGTGTCTGGTCCATGGCACCGCTCACCCCCGCCCCGTCCACGCCCCGACAGAGGGAGTCCGCGTGGACCTCTGGACTCCTTTTAAGACGCAGGGGCTGCGTGAGTCCTTTGGCTACTTTCTTGACTGGTTGGTTGGTGGTTATAGGCTGTTATGAGGTGTGTTCGTAACAGTGCATCGGACTTTTTGTTTGTGATATGACGTTTCGCCTTGATATGGTTTTTGTGGTTATCTCAGTTCAGTTCAATTCAAGGTGGTATGTATGCGCTCGAAAAAGCCCATATGCGCTCCACCCCGTTTCAGACATTTCCACAACATTGCCTTTGCCCGTGGTTATCTGGGCATTAAAAACAACGTTTAGTGCCAGAGAGGGGAATTAGTCAGTCTGTGCATACTTGTGAGGCTCCCGAGTAGAAACGTATTTGTTTTAACGTGCCCCTTCTTACAAGTAGGAGAGCACGTAAATGTGATATTTTGTGAACAGCTTATTCAAGTATCTGTCAGATCATATCATAGCAGGGACATTGAAAGTACGCTCATCAGTTGTGCCCAACTGAATATCGGGTCACGGGTCAGTTAAAGGTTTTGGATAATTATAAAGAATCAGTTCTTTCTCTCTCTCTCTCTCTGTCTCTCTCTCTCTCTCTCTCATTCACTCTCTCTCTCTCTCTCTCATTCACTCTCTCTCTCTCTCCCTCCCCCTACTCCCTCTTGTTCATTCGCATTAAATCTTGGATTTCTTTGTTCTGTAGAACGCCTCCTGAACCGGAAGTTAACGAAGGAGGAACACCAACTGGTTTTAGAACTATGGGACACATCTGGGAGACAAGTAAGTCTTGGCTGAGAAAAATCAAAAGATCTATTACAAAAAACAACAACAACAAAAACAACAACAATAACAAGAACAAAAAGAAGAAGAAGAAAGCAAAACGCACGCACACACCCTCGCATGCACGCCCGCCGCCAAGCACCCCCCCCCCCCCACACACCACTGACTCACTCAGTCACTCTCTCTCTCTCTCTCACACACACTCCCCCCCCCCCACCCACCACACCCACGCACACACACACACACACACACACACACACACACACACACACACACACACACACACACACACACACACACACACACACACACACACACACACACACACACACAAGCACATATGCATACACCCCGTTCCCTCCCCACCTGCGGAACCTGTTTGTTTCCATAGTCAGCGTCCCCTTTCTGTTTCTGTCCGCAGGCTTGTCAGCCAGTGCATGGCCTGTTCCTCACGGCCAGAACTCTCTGCGTCATTGTGTATGACGTCAGTGATGGCAAGGCCACGGAAAAGGTCACGGCGCTCTACCAGATGGTTCAACAGAGGGTAAATGTCAATAGCGTTGCTATTGTTATAGACTGAACAATTATACCAGACTGGATTTTTTTTATTGCCTGTTTCGAGAGGCGTGCTATTCTGTACTTTTGGCACACAGTGGTATTTAGATTTACCGTATAATTACTTCGTTATTGGCACACAGTGGTATTTAGATTTACCGTATACTTACTTCGTTATTGGCACACAGTGGTATTTAGATTTACCGTATAATTACTTCGTTATTGGCACACAGTGGTATTTAGACTTACCGTATAATTACTTCGTTTGTTAATGCTATTCAGCAGAGAAGACGACATGAAAGTAACGGTCTTATTTACGTCAAATGAGTTTGGAAGGCGTATTAAATATTAAATAAGGTAGGCTCTCAGTGGCTCTGTTTATTTTACACGGGTATTCATAATCTACCCTCACCCCCGCCACCCCCCCACCCCCCAAAAAAAGAAGAAGAAGAAGAAGAAGAAGAAGACGAAGAGAAGAAGAAGCAGACGAAGAGAAGAAGAAGAAGAAGAAGAAGAAGAAGAAGAAGAAGAAGAAGAAGAAGAAGAAGAAGAAGAAGAAGAAGACAGACAGACAGACAGAAAGAAAGAACGCAAAAAAAAAAAAAAAAAAGACAAAGGAGAAGAAAAGCCAATTATGAACAACAGTAACAACAAACCATGCATGATGATGTCCCTCTAAACAGCACAACGTATGATATACAAATGTAATAATTTTTCGGGTGGTGGGAGTGGGGTGGGGTGGGGTGGTGAGGGTCTGTTCCAAATACCGGTGATATTCCATGTGCACTGTGTGTGGTCAGTACGTGGGCAGTGCAGTGGTCGTTGTGGGCAACAAGGCGGACCTGGTGGACCCCTCAGCTGCTGCAGCAGCAGAGACGACGACGAGGGGCAGCTTGTTGGGCTGTGACGACGTCCTCAGGCAGCGGATCGTGACCGAGATCGAAGACACCAAGTGAGCGATTCGTCCTGTTGCACGTGCACGCTAGGCTAAAGCTTAAGGCTCTGCAGCATATTGCGAGTTGTGAAAGAAGCACATTCCCCGGAACCCAAGCGAAATGATCGAGTTTAAATTCCACGAGAAATGAACACACAACACAGTATAATAAAATGTAGTAAAGCAGAGTACAATACCATAAAAGACCGCACAGAAATACAGTGTACTGCTGTGTAGTAGGTATATTAGAGCTCAAGACAACAGTACTGAATTCAGAATAAGAAAATACACATAATACATCATGTCCACGATCAAACTACTATGCCTGTTTGACAATCTGCCGTTTTTCTCTGTCATGTGTTTTCACTACTGAGCTGTGCCCCAAAGGACTCTGTCCTTACCAAAGAACACTTCTAACAGACATTGCCTACCCCGTACCGCAGGGAAATACTTAGTCAAACGTGATGATTTCAGATGTGTGTGTGTGTCTTTATTATAACATCATCTGCAAATAGCATCATCACCATCCTTATTCCAAGGCCGAGAGAGAGAGAGAGAGAGAGAGAGAGAGAGAGAGAGAGAGAGAGAGAGAGAGAGAGAGAGAGAGAGAGACGAAGACAGACAGACAGACAGACAGACAGACAGACAGAGACAGACAGACAGACAGACAGACAGACAGACAGAAGCTCCTCCCCTTTACCACAAAGCATCGCTGGGAGACTTTCTATTCTCGCCAACCCACTCTCTCTTTCCAAAAATATCATAACAGCTTTGCTCCTTCACGTCCACGGAGACCCTGCTAACAGATTCTCTCTCTTCCTTGCCTTTGCTTACCGCAGGGCGTTGCTAAGAGACTGTCGCCCCAGCAACAAGGACAATGACTCAGGGACACGGGACGCGCCGTTGACGAAGAGAGGCTCTAAGCTGTCGCTGCAGTCTTCGGCGGGTTGCAGCGAGCAGACGGTGGTGGAGAACCACCTGACGGAACTGCAACAACGGCTTGCACGTGCCGCGGGGGGCACCCGACTCCGCCTTGTCACAGTCAGCGCTTTTTCTGGCAAGGTGATTGTTTGGTTGACTGACTGACTGACTGATTGACTGTCTGTTGTGAACTCGCTGACTCATCGGCCAATCAAGTGAACCACCTGTCCACCCATGCATCCATCAGTCAACGCACCCATCCATCAGTAAGCCCACCCATTCAACAATCAGCACACCCATTCATCAACCAACCTACCCATCCTTCAATCAACCCACTCATTCATCAGTCCACCCACCCATTCATCCATCTATCCACCCATTCATCAATCCACTCATCCATCCATCTAGCCAACAATGCAATTATCAACAGGCTGAATACGTAGAATGTTTGCTGTCAGTGAAAGTGTCCGCATAGTCTTGTGCTGCTGGACGAACGTCATAATAATACTAAGCTTTGACCTCAAAGGGGAACTGTGATAAACCTATCATTTTAGCAGCTGTGAAACAAACGTATGCTGAAAAGAACCCGCAAATGAATTCTGTCATTGTTTTAGAAGAAGGAGACAGTGGACCAGGTATGCGTGGCTACATGCATATCTAGACCTACAAGTCCGTCAGACGTTTTGTGTAGTGGTGGTGGAGGTGGTGGTTGGGGGGGTGGGGGGGGGGTCGATTGGGTGGTGGTGTTAAAAAAATCAACACTCTCTCCCAGCCTCTGTGATTGTCTGTCTGTCTTTGGCTATATCTCTACTTTCTCCTTGTGTGTGTGTGTGTGTGTGTGTGTGTGTGTGTGCGTGCGTGCGTGCGTGCGTGCGTGCGTGCGTGCGTGCGTGCGTGCGTGCGTGCGTGCGTGCGTGCGTTGCGTGCGTGCGTGCGTGTGTGTGTGCGTTTCTCCCACCCTCTCTCCCTTCTCTCACTGTGTCTTCTGTCTCTCCCTCCCCTCTTCTCTGTGATCATTGTACTGAGTCTTGAGTTTCTTTCCTGGTTGACTGGGCGTAAAAAAAAAACAACAAAAACACGTTATTTACTTGCCTTTCTCAGGGCCTTGACGACCTTCGCAAGACGATCCTGGAAGCCGCTGTAGACCCCTTCAGCTTCCCACACTGCAGCAGTACCGTTCGGCCCTCCACCGTGGCGCTCTACGACCACATCCTCGCCCTCAGGGAGCGAGACGTCGTCGTGTTGCCGTGGCAACAGTTCCAGGAGACGATCTGCTGGGACAGCAGCGATGCTGGTGGCGAAAGCTTTGACGCTGAAGACTTCGACTACTTGGAGGCGGTGGTTAGTATTTCCAGCAAAGCCAGGCCGTGTGCATTTTACAACACAAGTTTATACAGTGCTGTCCAGTACAGTACAGCACATGACAATACATTTCGTTCTGCTGGTAGGAAAATTATGTTTGTTAATGTTATGTGCAGTTAACGGGTAGGTAATAATAGCAGAGGTGATCCGAACTCCCTTCGCACACATCCTTCCCTGACCCTGCTTGTCAGTACGAAGAACCAACCAACCAACCAACCAACCAACTAACCAACCAACCAACCAACCAACCAAACATCTCACTTTATAGTCGGTCTGCCTTTTTGATGGACAAAAATCTCGAAAACTCATTTCTGGTGAAAAAAGAAGAAAAAGATTAGGAAACAGTCGAATCTTCGGTTCTAGACAAGTAACTCCTTGTTCATATCGGGATTACAAAAGATCGAGTCACAAGAAAAGGTCTGATTGACCGTTGGTGGTTCTTTGTTCTCAGCATAGGGAACCGTCAGTAGTTCTTTGTTCTCAGCATACTCGTAGGGTCAGTAGTTCTTTGTTCTCAGCATAGGGAACCTTTGATGGTTCTTTGTTTTCAGCATAGTGAGGCTCTGGTAGATTCTTTGTTCTCAGCAAATGGAGCCTTTGATGGTTCTTTGTTCTCAGCAAAAGGAGCCTTCGATAATATGCTCTCAGCATAGAGAGCTTTTGATAGTTCTCTGTTTTTAGCAGAGAGGACTTTGATTTCCGCACCGTCGCGACCCCACTGCTGGTGTATAACACAGTGACAAATTCTGACATAACTTGATGCTCCAGGGCGGCCTGGCGCAGTTCAGCATTGGCTGCATCAGGTTTCCCACAGCAGCGGCGAGCCGGCAGCAAGACGGGCCGGAGGAGGAGGTGGTCACCAAGGCCTCTACACAGGCTGGTGAGGCGACTCAGGCTGGAGAGCTGTACGTCTGTGTGCATCCAGCTGTCCTCGCCACTGCCATCTGCTTCTGCCTCATCGACGACGACAAGAAGTCCTTCAAGTAGGTGCACACACGCACGCACGCACCCACGCACGCACAGGCGTCGGTTTGGCGCAAAGATTGGCTTCAAATGTCTAGACCTTCCGCTGTTTTCTTTGTGGCAGGTCTGAGGCGGGTCGGTTCTGGCCCAGAGACTCTGGTTTCAAGTGTGTAGACCTTCAGATGTTTGTCTGCCTGTGGCTGGCAGCAGCTATTTTGTTTGTCTGTGGCAGGCTTGCAGCTGTTTTGTTTGTCTGTGGCAGGTTTGAGGCGGGTCGTTCTGGCCCAAAGACTCTGGCTTCAAGTGTGTAGACCTTCAGATGTTTGTCTGTGGCAGGCTTGCAGCTGTTTTGTTTGTCTGTGGCAGGTTTGAGGCGGGTCGGTTCTGGCCCAAAGACTCTCGCTTCAAGTGTATAGACCTTCAGATGTTTGTTTGTCTGTGGCAGGCTTGCAGCTGTTTTGTTTGTCTGTGGCAGGTTTGAGGCGGGTCGGTTCTGGCCCAAAGACTCTGGCTTCAAGCATCCGGACCCTCAGCTGCTGTGCTTGGTGCTGGAGACGATACCGCAGCTGGGCATGCTCAGGGAATGTCTGCTGCCGTTACTCTGGCAGGTAAACAAAGAGTTGTTTGTATTTCTATGCCTCCCCCCATCCCTGTCTCAGCTTGCTACCACGAAAAATGCCTCCCTCAAATTCCGTATCCCAGTTCCTCAAATTGCCCTGCGGTGTTCGCGGTCTGTTTTCAGGAGTACCTGCTGAGCGAGGACCAGGTCCTTCACATGCTGCACGTGCTGCAGGGGCTGGGGGTGCTGGCTCACCACAGCGACCAGAAGCAGCACTGCGAGGGGCTGGCGCTGCCCCACTTCCCCAGGCTTTCCGTCCACCGCTGCCACGCCCTGCCGCTCCTCGCCCTGCTACCGGACAACCGGCCGGTCAGTGGACAGCGCGTAGTGTACGTGTGTACCTTGTTATCTTTGTCCGGACAACAGGCCGGTCAGTGGACAGCGCGTAGTGTACGTGTGTACCTTGTTATCTTTGTCCGGACAACAGGCCGGTCAGTGGACAGCGCGTAGTGTACGTGTGTACCTTGTTATCTTTGTCCGGACAACAGGCCGGTCAGTGGACAGCGCGTAGTTTTACGTGTGTACCTTGTTATCTTTGTCCGGACAACAGGCCGGTCAGTGGACAGCGCGTAGTGTACGTGTGTACCTTGTTATCTTTGTCCGGACAACAGGCCGGTCAGTGGACAGAGTGTAGTGTACGTGTGTACCTTGTTATCTTTGTCCGGACAACCGGCCGGTCAGTGGACAGAGCGTAGTGTGTGTACCTTGTTATCTTTGTCCGGACAACAGGCTGGTCAGCGGACAGCGCGTAGTGTACGTGTGTACCTTGTTATCTTTGTCCGGACAACAGGCCGGTCAGTGGACAGAGCGTAGTGTGTGTACCTTGTTATCTTTGTCGGGGGGGGAGGGGGGGGCGGATGTATTGTAGGAGTACTGACAGCTAGAGTACTGTATTAATACGATCAGTGCACATGATGGAGCGTGCACAGTACACGCCAATATCTATAACTAATAATAAAGCCGGGGGGTTGAGGGGGGGGGGGGTGACATTAAATTTATAACGACCGTATACTGGATTTGTTGCCCGTCTCAACAAATCCATTAAAGAACATAGATAAGCCAAATGATTAAGTAAAGGGCTTTCAAGTTTCAAACCCTCCGCTATATTCGCCGAGAACTAAAACCTGTACACTCTCTGTTTTTGTAGAGTTTATTTGTTGTCATTGCCTTTGTTAGTCGTGATTCAATTGCTGTTGTCTAGGAATAAACCAGCCATGTTATTATTTCCCTTCTCTTACTCTTTGGCCAGCAACTGAACTGGACACCCAAGCCGTTCGTTGGTGACATCCAGGTCACGTGGTCCTTTCACATGCACGTGCACGCTGGCCTGCTGCAGCGCCTCCTGGCGGTGGTCCTCTTCCTGTGTCGTCAGTGCAGCAACTACCGCCACCTGTGGCGAACTGGTGTACTACTTAGAGTGGGGGAGGTAATCTAAAGGTTTACCATCTGTTGATCCACACAAACAAGCAATGGAGCAATGGGCACCAAAATCAAAATATCAAAACAAATTTGAGCGCAAGTGGACCTGACTGCTATAGTTCTATAGACTATATGATGATAAAAAAGAAGAAGTAGTTGTGAACCGAACCGATGTTATATATATACCAGAACTGGTAGTGTTGCTTTGTCTCTTGGAGTGTGTGTGTGTGTGTGTGTGTGTGTGTGTGTGTGTGTGTGTGTGTGTGTGTGTGTGTGTGTGTGTGTGTGTGTGTGTGTGTGTGTGTGTGAATTTGGGTAACCGATTGCATGCTTGCATTGTTGCCATATTATCTTAGCATGGTGTGTGGCTGCCAGTGCTGGTGATAATCGTGCAGAGCAGGCATGGAGGAAGGGGAGGGGCAGTTTGGAAGTCTGATGTGGGGGGGGGGGGCGGATGTATTATAGGAGTACTGACAGCTAGAGTACTGTATTAATACGATCAGTGCACATGATGGAGCGTGCACAATACACGTCAATATCTGTGGCCTGTCATGTCCACCCCAAAGTACTGTGTTACCTGTACCACTGTGGCGGTGTGTGTGCAGGCCACGGTGTGTGCCGAGCAGCAGGGGGAGGGGCGCTTTGACGTGGCCTGTCGGGTCAACGGGGACGAGCTAGGGCGGGAGGCGGAGGACACCCGGATGCTCTGGGTCATGCTGGTTCCCTTCGTGTTGCACGTGCGGAGTTTTCTGCAAGCCTGGCCGGGGCTGCACTTCAAGGTAAGGCTGGCAGAACCTTCTCTTCTTCGGCGTTGCAGGATTGTTCTCAGACGTCTAGCTCGGTGGTTACTGACGAATTTGGTTGTCTGCAGCAGGTCCTCTTTGGAGCCCCAGTAAGCGGTAACTGAATAATTCAGGAAACGGCGACGGCCCTTGGTCAAAGGTTTTACCGGCGTATTCTGTGCAATGGTGTGAGTATTTCACGAAACAATAACGGGGTGTTTCAGGAAGCGGTGTTTCATGAAACCTTGACGGCATTTGACAAACAGCTCTACCTGCATGATCTGTGCAGTGGTGTGGGTGTTTTCAAAAAACGGTGACAGCCCTGTGTCAACAGTTTTTACCTATCTGTTCTGTGCAATGGTGTGGGTGTTTTCAAAAAACGGTGACAGCCCTGTGTCAACAGTTTTTACCTATCTGTTCTGTGCAATGGTGTGGGTGTTTTCAGGAAACGGTGACGGCCCTAGGTCAACAGTTTCGCCTGGGTGTTCTGTGCAATGATGTGGGTGTTTTCAGGAAACGGTGGCGGCCCTAGGTCAACAGTTTCACCTGGGTGTTCTGTGCAATGGTGTGGGTGTTTTCAGGAAACGGTGACGGCCCTAGGTCAACAGTTTTACCTGGACGAGAAGGTGGATCAGGAGCCCGAGGTGTGGCTACCGACAGCGTTGTCCCTTTGGCACCGCAACGTCAGGATGACCTTCATGGAGGGTGACACGGAGCACGAGCTGGACGTTCAGCTACTCTTCCCTTTCAAACGTAAGCACGAGCTGGACATCCTTGCGGCTGAATGGGATGACTACCACAGAGAATAATACTGCATGCGTAAATCTCTCTCTGTCTCTGTCTGTCTGTCTGTCTCTCTCTTTCTCTCTCTGGAGCGTCCCTCTGGAACTCCCTGCCTGTATAAACATAAAATCCTGTATTTGTATTCCTTGTTTCAAACGTAATCTGTACAAATATATGTCTGAGAATAACCTCTCGTCAAATTTGGAGGGATTTGTTTGAATTGCATGTTTGCCTAAAATTTATTGTGTGAAAGAAATTTAATTCTTGTTTCTGCATATTTGTAGGAACTCTGTGAAACTTCATTAATCAATTGCTTATTCGTACTTATAATATATCTGTTTGTGGTATAGTCGCGCATTTGTGTTTGTAGTATAGCAAGGACTGGCTGTTAGATAGGTCCTAATGGACCTAACGCTATTGAGTATTAAAGTTTTCGAGTTCGATAGTTCTCTCTCTCTCTCTCTCTCTCTCTCTCTCTCTCTCTCTCTCTCTCTCTCTCTCTCTCTCCGCCAAGCACATCGTTGTGGGGCATTCAGTATTCACATAACATGCAACCATCCCTTACAATGACTGATTCTTTAATCCGTACACTCATTCATGCTTCTTTTCCTCAGGCTGTTTTCCTCTTGCTCCACATACTAAATCATATTATATCCATCCGTTATATTGTTACGTGTTCATGATATACATTAATCGATTACGGTGTAATCATTCTTTCATCCAGTGTGTGTGTGCGTGCGTGCGTGCGTGCATGCGTGCGTGCGTGTGTGTCAGTGTGCGTGCGTGCGTGCGTGCGTGCGTGAGTGCATGCCGCGTGTGCTTGTGCGCGAGTACGCCCCTCGAGACCGTACCCGTGTGTGTAGATAATATGCTTGTGTGTGGTTTCAGCCGACATATCAGTGGTCAACGTGGAAAGCTGGCTGCAGCTGGTGATGCGCCAGACCCACGTCATCTTGTCTGACGCCTCGGTGACCATGTCGTCATCCCTGCCGCCTGAGACCCAGGAGACAGTGCTGAAGCGACTCAACATGCGGGGGTCGGTCAGACAGCACCGGAAGAAAAAGGTCTGGGGAAAAGGAGAGAACTCTCTTCTCATATTTTTCTTTGTCAAGATACAGTCTCTCATAATTCAGACTCACTTGCAACAAGGGCGCAGTGAGTCTACTGGAGAGCGGAGAATAGAGCTGTATAAAAGCGATCAAAAACAAGAGTATATATTATATTAGTATTATTATTTTATCGAGCAAACATGAATAATTATCAGTTGAGCCTGAAGTGTAGAATTTAATTATAATAATTATGAGTGATGACAATCACACTGCCGCTAGTTTGATGACACAGTGATACAGGTACGATATACTGAAATTATACAGTTTTAAATACTGTTCAGTTCCAAATTTTGTATGTTTTGTTTTCAATAGGATTTTGATTTCTTTATTTATTTTTACTGTCATGGCGAGTTATTATTTTTTGTACCTTAACAGTAGGGCAACGACTCACAGTGTGTATCAAGGTGTTGTTTTTGAAAATGTGTTTTTATGTTGTTGTTGTTACTGATGTTGTTGTTATTGTTGTTGTTGTTGTTGTTGTTGTTGTTGTTGTTGTTGTTGTTGTTGTTGTTGTGTGTGTGTGTGTGTGTGTGTGTGTGTGTGTGTGTGTGTGTGTGTGTGTGTGTGTGTGTGGGGGGGGGGTGGGGGGGTGAGGGAGGGGGTCAGTGTAAGATGACGCTGCTGGGAACAGTTACAACCAGTTTGGTTTTTTTTTAAATAATTCTTTTTGTGTGTAATGAGCTGTGAGTTATCCCACAGAGCGTAGAAGTGAAATGGAAACTACAAGAAGAAAACAACAACAACAACAGCAACAAGCCCAGCATAGCGTCATCGACAAAGTCCGAAACTGCCAGCGACCCTAACAGCAAGGGAAGTAAGCCTGCAGCCAAGGAAGACAACCTGCACACACACACCTCCACCGTGTTGCCCTCGGACACTGGCGCTGACCAGGAGCAGATCAGTGTCCAGGGGCGAGTAATCAGCGCTCAGGAGCAGCAGGCAGAAGCCATGCGGTTGGCGTCCGGATTCGTGGCAGCCATTCTGGCATCGGCATTGGCGGATTACATCGCCCAGGAAGCCGAGGGTGACCAGGATGGTCGGAGACTGGTGTCTACTGCTCAGGTAATCACGTTTCAGCTGTATGTGCCACACTAGGTGGGAAGAGCAATGGACTCAAAATCAAAACACACACACACACACACAATCAACCCACAAAGGAGTTAATTAGCGCTCGAAATACGTAACACAAATACAACAACAAAGACCTACGGTAACTCTCACCTGGCATACGTGTAAATGCCTGTACAATGTACATAAAACTCCAGAGGTACATCCTCTGTTGTTATGTACATAACAGCAACAGTAACAACAACAAAAACTAAGAGAGAGAGAGAGAGAGAGAGAGAGAGAGAGAGAGAGAGAGAGAGAGAGAGAGAGAGAGAGAGAGAGAGAGAGAGAGAGAGAGAGAGAGAGAGAGACCAATGCAGCAATATGGAAATCAAAATGTACATTTTTCTCCCTCCCTGCTCGTACTTCTGAAGCATAACATGTTGTTATGGAGAGAGAGAGAGAGAGAGAGAGAGAGAGAGAGAGAGAGAGAGAGAGAGAGAGAGAGAGAGAGAGAGAGAGAGAGAGAGAGAGAGAGAGAGAGAGAGAGAGAGAGGAAATCTAAATGCACATTTTTCTCTCTCCTTGCCCGTACTTTTGCAGCATACTAATATGAATTTCTGTGTTTTTAACATCTCAGATCGCAGCAGCACGTGTGACTGCAGAGGCTGCACTGGCGGTGCAGACAGGGGACATAGAGGGCGCTGCTACGGCCGTCATTGACGCTGTCAATGCTGTCAAGGGGAACAACCCTTCCTCCAGCAAGTCAGAGACGAAAGGCCATGGCAGTTCTAATCAAAGCAAACTATGTGCAGTTCTGTGATTGCCAGTATGTGCATTATTGTAATTTGTCTATGTGTGCACTGTTGCATTGACAATGCTTGCAATGTTGTAATTTGTCTGTGTGCAATGTTGCAATTGCCAATGTTGTTTTGCCAATCCATGCAATATTCATATCATTGTGATTTTCACTATAATTTCGATCAATGAGTGCAAAATTGTGGTTGCCAGTATGTGCAAACTGCCATGTTGTGACTTGTCAGTGTGTGCAATATTGTGATTACTAATGTGCATAACATTGTAATTTTTCAACGTGTGAAATGTTCAATCAGTGTGTGCTGTTCTGTGATGTGCCAAGGTCACGTGTATGTGTGCAGTATTCATTTGCCAAGTGTGTGCAGTATTGTGTCAATGCGTGCAGTGTTGTGGTTGTCAGTGTGTGTAATATTGGGCTTTGTCAATGTGTACAATCATAACAATGCTGTGATTTTAATTGTGTGCAATGTTGTTGTCAATGTGTGCAATGTTACAATTGTCAATGTGTGCAATATTGTGATTATTGTGTGCATTATTGTGACTGTTGTTTGTAGTGTGTGTGCATTATTGGGATTTAAGATGTACAATCGGTTTGTGAATGTTTGCAGTGTGACAGTCAATACACACATTCTTATTGTTAATGTGTGCGATACTGTGATCATCATTTTTATGCAACATTATGACTGTCTGAGTAATTGTATAGTAATGTGCTAGGTCATTGTGTGCAACATGGTAAATGTCACTGTGTGCACAATGTAATTATGTAGCAATCAACATGTGCAGTAACATGGTTGGGCCAGATTTCTGAATTTCTTTATAATAAAAATAATAAGTAAAGTATTGGTAAAGTGCAAAATCTTGTCCGTAGAGACCTTTCTAAGTGCATACACATTCTTCACCTCCTCCATCCAATTTCTAAGTCAGGAACAATTCACTGGAAGGGGTGACCTGAACGCTACACTCTGACTGGGCTGAGCACAACTGTGTGATGACAACATGCCATCGTAACTGACTAATAAAGTGATGTGCTCAAATGCTAGTGTGATCAAGACATACTTTTTGTGTTTGACTGGAACCATGCCATGCTTTTGTTCTTGGTGTGCGACAAAGTTGTAATAGCAGATAAGAACACCTACACCCACACCCACACTCACACAAACATGCAGGCAAACACACACTTTTTTCTCCTTTCACACACACACAAACACGCAGGCAAACACACTTTTTTCTCCTTTTGTCTTTCTGATAGGTTAGATTCGATCTACTAAGCTAATTCAAAAGCAAAACTTCATCTTCTTTCAAACTAAAGTAGAACATACTAGACTGTAGACACTGTCTGGGACACTGATCCAAATAATATATACTGAAAAGAAACCAACAGCTTCAAAACAAATGTTTCATTGTGGTAGCATATATTTATTCACTTCCCCACAAAATCAGTACATTTGGAGATAATAAACACTGCAAAAACAAGTAATGTCAATCCATATTATGTAGCTGAGCACAATAGCTCAGATGCCAGTAAGTTGTAACTGAATTAATCACTCAAATGCCAGTAAGTTGCAACTGAATGAAATTGTGCAACCAGTCATCACTTTTATAAATGATGTCACACAACTTGTGTGTCCAGAGGTAACATTCAGATTCATTGGCAAACTAAGGTTTCATTTGTAGCACCATAAGCCAGTCAAAGTTAGACTCAGTCTCAGCAAAGACTGTCAAAAAGTACAGTCCCTGATCTCAGACACAGCCATGGAATAAAGAAGTGCCTGAAAATGTTGGGAACTGAATGCATTTGATAAACCAATAGGATAAACAGTGTTTACAAATCATTTGTTCGAAATGGTCCCATCAAAAGTACTGAAACTTGGCGGTAACAGCCTAGACAGATTCACACAGCTCTGCACAGTTCCACAACCAATGCAGAACTCTCAGGCAAAGCCAAATCAAAGCGGAATACTGGAAGTTAATGATGCAGTAATTGACTGCTTTCTTTTTATGTGTTAGTGTCCCAGAGTCCATACTGGCTAACTACAACCATCAAAGCAAAACCCAAGTCATATATTTTAAGGTTAAAGATGCTATGCAGTAGCTGACTGCCTGCTTTGTGTGCAGTTTTGTTCCAGAGTCTGCACTATGTGAGTCTTCTGCAGCAATCTGTCAAACCATTCATATCGGTGTTGGCTATTTGCCAAGAACAGGATCTCTGTTTTGAGAGGGTGTGTCATACATTTTTCGGATACATTTGGTCAACAACAACCTTGGCTTACTTCAATACACAAGCCACGTAAGATTTGCTAGAATGCAATATTCATATGCCACAACCATAACAGAGGCAAAGGAAAACGTCACAATGAAAATTGAAATACTCTGTCACACGACCACCAAAAGAGGGACTAAACATGAAAGAAGCATGGGTGCATGTGGCGAGCCTGGTGATTTTTTTCTGCAAAGACACAGGCCCCAACAAACAGGAAGACGAGACCTGCGCGCTGGCCAATGCCCACAAGCCAAAGAACAAAGGTAGGTAACTCCAGCTCTTTAGCCATATAATTTTCACTCGATCTATCCAAACATACGAATTATGAAAGGTTAAAAAGAACGCTGTTTATTATGACAAAACACAACATGCATGTTGCATTATGTAATAATAATAAACAGCAATAAATAGTGTTCTTTTTAACTTTTTATACGTTGGGATCTTGCTTCAGAACGCTAGCAGTCACTCTTGTTTCAGATTTTTTACATTCGCTCTAGCCACTTTCCCAGGCTGAGCAAAGCAGGGGCCACTTACAGCCTGTTACTACCCAACCTGTCTGCAGGTCTGATTGGATGAAAGGGATTGTCAATGTTTTTATATTGGCTGACTGTTCAACTTCCTTTCCATAGTTCAGGAGCTGTGTGAGAGTCGAGGTGGCCGTCCTGGGCTGTCCGTCCTAACCAGCCTTCTGGCTTCCGTGGATGTAAAGATATATTGAACCATGCTTCGGCATTGGTCACAGCTTGTCCCTAATATGTCAGCCGACATCTGAGGACATTAAGCATCACTTCATCATCATCATCACTTCCTTTCCTGTCTGATAGCTGTTTCATCGGAGGAAGCAGCAAGAAAAGTTCTAGTCACATTTAATTATGTATCTGATGCTATCTTGGCTTTAGGGTCAAAGAGTCTGAGGCAGCCTAATAAAATAATGTGCATATGCTGTTGTGGTCATTCGGCACAGTCTGAATTCTTGACCAACTTGTAATGGGTTTATCATGCCAGCTTTGATCTTTTTTTCTTTCACCCTAGTCATGTTTGCTTTGTCACTTAAGCCAATGACAATATGTTATTACTGTAATACAAGGATTAAACATAGTTACACACACTGTGATTTAAACCACAGATGATATAATGTTAGTACTGTAATACAAGCATTAAACATTGTTACTTGTTTTCCCACAGAGCTATGAAAGGTAGGGGGTAGACCCTACCTCCAGCATTAAACTGGCTGAACAAAATGGCAGCCTAGTCATGTTCACTCTGTGATTTAAGCCAGACCATATAATGTTAGTACTGTAATGCAAGCATTAAACATAGTTACTCGTTTTCCCACAGAGCTATGAAAGCATTAAGCTACCTCCAGCATTAAACTGGCTGAACAAAATGGCAGCCAACAGCTGGCTCCGTATTTAGAGTTCAAAGGTCATAGGGTATATGTTGTCCCTAACATGTCAGCCCGACATGCGAAGACATAGAGCCCAACATGTGAAGACATAGAGCCCCACATCTTCATCCCAGGGTATATCACTATATGCACCCATGCCTAACTGCTCTTCCCTCTGCTGGTCCTGGGACAGGGATTTTTTTCTTCAGAAAAGATTGCTCTTCTGGTACCTGCATGCCGGAAACTAATGTGGCAGATTTCCAGCCTTGTGCATGCCCACCTGCACCCATGGAAAAGACGGCTGACGTGATGCCTATGAAATGAAGGGAATGTCTGGAATGGCTCAGATGTTCACCACCTCACTGAACAATCAAAATATTACACTGTCATATGTGAAAAAGATAGAAAGGACAAAATCAATTGGGAATGGCTAAAACATCAGACCCAATTTCTTTAAATGGTAATGAGAAACAAAATGCATGGGCAGTAGTTACATTCCTACAGTGATGCCCCTTGCAGCGGCTTAATCCTCGCATAAATAACAACAATACGGAGTTACGCAGAAAGCAAAACAGAAAAATGCAAAGAAGCATAAAAAAAAAGAGATCAAAAAAAAGAAGGAGTGGCCTTCTCTGAAGTAGCTGTCTCCTTATTTTTGCACAGACTCACTGGTAATGTTTTGCTGCCACAGACCCTTAAGTCCTGAATCAACTGCACTAGTCTACATAACACAGCCCATGTCAAAATGATGGTCGCACACAAAGACTGATGGTGATAAACCACTGCAGCACACCAAAGGGAGGTACAGTACTGTGCCTCTCACGTCAAAGGGAGGTACAGTACTGTGCCTCTCACGTCAAAGGGAGGTACAATACTGTGCCTCTCATGTCAAAGGGAGGTACAGTACCGTGCCTCTCACGTCAAAGGGAGGTACAGTACTGTGCCTCTCAAGCCAAACTGAGGTACAGCTGAACACTTTTACAACAAACTCCTCTGAAGTGAAAATGTGCTCACAACAAGGAAACCTAAGTGTACCCACAGCATACTTCCAGTCTAGTATTACTACAGTTATTACTTCCTTTGGTACAAAGTACTATTAAGAAGCTTACTTCCTTTTGTACAAAGTACTATTAAGAAGCTTACTTCCTTTGGTACAAAGTACTATTAAGAAGCTTACTTCCTTTGGTACAAAGTACTATTAAGAAGCTTACTTCCTTTGGTACAAAGTACTATTAAGAAGCACACTGCAGTCCTGGGTGTTTTACTGCAGGAGGTTCTGCTGTGCTTGAAAAAAATTCTTAACTCTCCATTGCCTTCCCATTGTTTTTTTGTTTTGTTTTCTACAATATTTTGGTAACTAATGTGTCATATCATATCCTGCCTGATTTTGTTTATTTCCCTGTGGCACAAGGTTCTCAAATGAACATGTTTGGCTGGTGTCATCTGAGATCTCTCTTGAAGACTAATTCTAGGAAGGACATTAGTGCAGTGGTGAAACTTTAAGCAAAAGGGTAAAGTTGTACTTAGAATAGCCACAAACAAACAAAAGAAAAAACTATACAGCTTATGCTTGAATACATTTTCCCCTAAAATTGAGGTGAATACTTAATCACAGACTGTCAAATGTACACAATTTCACACTGCCAAATCTCAACAGAATGAAACCAAATCAAGTTTCTGTGATGAAGTTTTAAAAAAAAATTATGCTCATCAATGGTCAAAATATACATCTGGCTGCGTTTTATAATAAATAAATACAGTATAATAGCATATTCATGTCTCGTCCTGATTACTGTCACATGTAGCAAATGGACCCCCCCCCCCCACCCCCACTTCTACCTCCCAAGAAAAAGAAAAAGAAAGCGAGCAAAACAAAAACAGAGAATGACTCAATGTAAAAGTCAACAACTGAACTCAGTGCAGTGAAGGTAATGAAGTGTCTTTTTTTTCAGTCAAGCACATAACTGCCTTGCTGCTAATATGAACACAGTCCTGTAAAACAACACACACAGCACAAAAACACAGATACAACACGAAGAGCAATCACTGCAATCAACCACTGCAACCAAGCAATGTGAGTGGCGTTTCGTTCTGGAATGAATGACATAACCTCCAAATTACAGCACACTTTCAGATCACACACCCACCTCCCACCCACCCACCCACCCTCCCAACTGATATCATTCATTATCAGACCACTATACTGATATATCACATGCAGCACTTCAAATCACAATACTGCCCTAAATAAAAAGAAAAACTGAAAAAGGAGAAATTGCAAATCATGATCAGCAATTAAATAATATGTTGGATCATTACTGCTGTCATAAATGACAAATAGCAAATGCCTCTGAAATATTGTCAAATAAATCATGAAACTGTGCTGCTGGAGCTGCTATCCTGAGAAATGTATAAACCCCTTGCCCCCCCCCCCCCTTCCCACACCACAACAACAAAAACCAAGCACTCAGACAACTCACATTCAAGCGCAAAACTGAGGGAAAAAAGCAAATACAAACAAACAAACAAACATGTAAATTATCTCCCTTAAATACACAGCAGTGTTATGCAAGCATACTATGTATGATCTTTTAAATATGTAGTTATTGTAACCATACCATGCTTAAATTACAATGAACAAGAATCTCAAATGTTCTGACATGTCTGTGACCTTGAAGCAAGATTAAGGTTATCAAATCTGGTATGAATCAGAAGACCCCAAGCATGGTTATAATCACGGAAAGCTTGAAAGATATCACTTAAACTGTGTTTGATAAAAAGCAAGTTGATGTCAAATCAGAAAACACACAAATTACCACCCTTGCACATATCGGAAAGTAAAAAAAAGAAAAAAAAGTGGTATATTCATAAACCTCATCAACATAATTAATGATCATACAAATCAGAGAAAAACATAACTTTATCAGTTAAAACTGTTTGACACTAATTACACAGTGACACAGATGTCGTCAAGGTCACTAAAGGTGGTATAAGCAGGTAAAAGCTCAGCTAGTAGTGTTATCAAACAAATCTGATTAAATTTTTGACATCTGAGAACGTTGCTTTTGACATACCAACACACAGCCGGCTGGCTGTTCTTACAGTTGTTACCTTGATTTACATTTCTTCATTGTAGTCATGGACCATACCCTTCAAAAAACAAATAGAAAAACACTGTTGCATGCTCATGTTTCACAGTAATGTACAGCAAATAGTAAACATTCAGCTGCTCTCAAACCAGCAACCACTGCCTGCACCACAAGCTACAAAAGAAGTGTGTTCAAACTATTATTTTATGCTAGTTGCAAGCAAAAAGCTGCATTCTATATCACATCGACTTCTGTGGTAACAAATTTCAAAATGATGATGTGGAAACGCGAGCTGGAAAAAACAAAACAAAAAAACTGCAACAATTGTGGTTGCATACGATATAGAGATTATACACCATGCCATAACCTGATCTATGTGTTTGGTGAATTTGAGCCAATTAACAAGTGTGTGCATGCATTATGCTTAACACACACACACACACACACACACACACACAGAGCGCAGATAACAAGGTTAACTGCAATTCAAATTAAAACAAAATGAATCCAATATACCACCCCCTAAAAAAAACACAACTATAAAACAACAACAATGGGTTTCACAAAAATCACTAAAATTCAAAATTCAACAGATGTGATCTAAGACAAGATTTGCATCTGCAAAGCCAGCTCACTGTGCGAACTGCTATGACTGTAACCTGTCATCTACACAAGAGGGCATACATATGAAATGTCATACACTGAAGACACTTCAAAATGTTTCATATATTATGTATTTAAGCAAGCCACAGCTTTCTGTTTGGAATACGATGATAAAGGCACAGAAGCAAAACATAGAGAAGGAATGTAAACAGAAGATGTCAATGACAACAGCAAAAAATAAGAAAGAAGGAAAGAGACGAGCATGTGCTCTGATGATTCACATTCAAAACCAGAAAAATACAACTTTGTGTTCCACTATCTGGACTCTCTTATAATCTTGCAAGTGGCTGAGGTTCACCCAAATTTGGTATGATTGCACAACACGCAATGAGGCTGTTACATGCCCTGACAGTGCTTGAAACATATCAACATTCACCCTTTTGCCAAGTCAGAAAATGTGTCAACTGTGTCCTGAAATAATCAATATTCACCTTTTTGCCAAGTCAGAAAATGTGTCAACTGTGTCCTGAAATAATCAATATTCACCTTTTTGCCAAGTCAGAAAATGTGTCAACTGTGTCCTCAAATAATCAACATTCACCCTTTTGCCAAGTCAGAAAATGTGTCAACTGTGTCCTGAAATGAATCAACATTCACCCTTTTGCAAAGTCAGAAAATGTGTCAACTGCCCTGAAATTTTCAACATTCACTTTCTGCCAAGTTAGAAAATGTCTCAACTGTGTCCCTTGAATACATGATAGTCACTACAAGGGCAATGCATGTTGTACTGCCTATATCCACAAAACAATTCCACAGATTGGGAAAAAAATAGCTTCATCAATTTGATGCTACATTGGTAAATCTGGTGCAGGGGTTAATGTGACACACTTGGCCAAGTTAACATGTTCAAATCTCGGTGGAATTAGTTTAATTTAATTCAGCTTTTGAAACTCTGTGGGATTTAATTCTTTTCCCCTGCCTTGTGTATGCGTGTGCATGTGTGTGTAATTACTAAATCTTCATTTTCCAGTGCTCTTTTTTCTTTTCTTTTTTTCTTCTGTCCACAACAGAACTCTGTCAGTCATTTCCTTTGGAAGAGATGGCTGAAGTGGGTCTACTGCTTGTTTTCCATATTCCTGATTTTTACCTTCACTGCCACTGCTTCTGCTCCGCTGATATGGAATCACGCCTAAACACTGATCGTTACACAGACTCACTTTTTTCTTCTGTGACAGTAAGTCAAAAAGGTTGCTGCCATAGATTAAATAATACCGACTCAATATGCACAAAAACATCTCTTTTTGGGGTGAGGGGGGGGGGGGGGGGGGGGGGATGAGGCAGTAGTTACTGTAAGGGGAATAGTGAGAGGCGGTTGAATTTGGATCCGCCTAGGTATGGGCCAAATGTAATTATGAGTATTATATACATATACAAATGTACACAAACACGTATTTATCATCACATGTTATCAAACTGGAAAACCCAATTTTGATTAATTCCCTCAAATGCTATGTGGGCATGTGTGCAACTTCCAAGAGCAGGACTACCTCTATCATTATGCCAATCTGGGTCACCTAATAATAATAAAGATAATAACTGACAGTACATGTTGGGTGCCCAATGCTGGCTTGGCATCTCCGGTGAAGAAAGGTTTCATGTATCCATTCTTGTCCTCCTTCCTTGGCCAGAGTACAGGGACTCAGTTCAGTTCAGTTCAAGATGGTATGTACATGCTTGGGAAAACCCATATTTGCTCCACCCCATCTTTGAAATGTTTCCCACCGTTTCATTTGAAACTGTTTATGGAGACTCAGTTATTTTAAACATGAAACCTTTTCCCAGCATACACATGAGTAAATATTTGATTATGCCATCTGACGGTTGATGTGAGCCAGTTTGGCCAAGCAGTAAGGTGCAAGCCTGGCATGCAGCCACACATCAATTTGAGTCTGTTTCGGCTCTCCACTCTCTCCAGACTGTGTGGTTTTATAGACACTGCCATGTGGCTTTGACCCCCACATTAAAACCCCATTAAACTGGCTCACACCCATCCCTGCCCATCCTACTGCAGAACCGTGCTGGTGGTGACAGTGCAGCATTAGGTACAGTTCCCCCTCTTCCATCCCTGCCTCCTCGGATCTTGGTGGTATCTCTCTGGAGACAACTTGGTGTTGAAACAGGTCTTAACAACTGCATTTCAGCCTATAGTTTTTTTTAAGTGTATGTGGTGTCACTGTGCAATTTACAGCTGAAATACAGCCAGTCTCTGTTTCTTATTTCAGACTCTGGCATTTCTCATCTTCTGCAATAATTTTGACTTCCCTGAGGGACTTTTTCCCCCAACAAAATGACTTAATTTTTGCTCAAAAGCCAATGTGGACCCATGCATCTGTGTGTGTGTGTGTGTGTGTGTGTGTGTGTGTGTGCACATACATGCATGTGTGTGTGCGTGCATGTGTATACATTCATTAAGCATAAAAGGGCGCCTCAGAAGTTAAAAAAGCTATGCATTCAGGTACCCCTCAACTGCTGTGTTACATTCTGTGGGACCCATTCTGTCTCTATCAAATGGTACCTGGCGTAGTCAGCCACACGGTCATTCTGCATACAAGCTCTAATTCTTTTATCTTTTTTTTAACCTGATATAACCATCATGAAGGACTGGATGCTAAAAACCAGTTTCCACTTTTCTTTTTTTCTGACAAGACTCCATATCTGCAATCATCCATTTCTGGTTATCCCACCCTCAAGATCACATCACTAAAGCCCATATTATGTAGGTTAGAAAAATGAAGGAAAACATCACAACTATATTCACATTGCATCCATGTTAAATCATAATAATTATGTCCCAAATCTGTGTCCAACCTGTCCTGTCCATGCAGGTCATTCACCTGCAGAATCACAGATCCACATTGTGAACACACGATCATTACTGCACTCACTCAGGCATCAAGAAAGCACACCCACCCAGGTATTTACTGCTTTCCAATGAAGGCAGGTGATGCGCACGCTACAGGCCAACACCGTTACTACATGCTTTATTAGGATGTAGGTGAACACGGATACCACTGTAAGGAGGGGTGAGAAAAAACAACTGAGTCACAGAGCTACACAGACACTGTCATTAGACCTATGTAACGCTGCTACATGAGAAAAGGGGTTCCATGTCACAAGTTAGTTATTTGTTTTTAATGCCCAGTCAACCTTATAGGTTGGGGCGATCAAGGTCACAAAGGAGTTCAAGGTCACAAGTTAGCTCAAGGTTACAAGTTAGTTAGTTATTGATTTTTAACACCCAGTCAACCTTACGGGTCATATCAAGGCAATCAAGGTCACAAAGGAGTTCAAGGTCACAAAGTCTGCACTTGCTGATCCATCAGCTGTCTTCATCCAGGGGGATGGCATGGGAGGTGATGATGAAAGGAATCAGAAAAATGGGGAGCAAATCATAAGAGCTGCTGTCATGATGGATGGTATGATTGGGGGTTTGACCCTGGATGGTGGGGCGGGGAGGGGGGGGCAGGGAGCAGAGGTAATGTGGAACATGAAGGGGTAGTACAGATAACGGGGATAACATCAACACTTTGTGGTTGACAGATGCAATGTTCAGTCCCACAGCTGGCCGCCTCTACCAGTTTTCACACTAACACTGCAGTTATTGACAATGCAACATGTGCATGAGGCCCTGCCACAAGAGTACGTACCCATCACTGACGGAAATGTTTGTGCAGTTCCCTATTCACCAACCCCTCAGGGAATTCAAAGTTTTCTCTACGGCTCTATCTCTGAACTGTACAATGCCCATGCATGTACAGGTGGGCTTGTACACTAGGTTTAGATGATGCTGTTGTTAACATGAATGCAAGTAGCTGGAGTTCACCGGGACAACCAGAGAAGCACATTATATAACAATGCTGACATTTTCTTTACACCCGTACCTTTTAATTCAATCAATATAAAGGTGTTGGCCTGTAGTTTACAACAGTGCCTTTCACTTCAAACCACTCTGGTGGTACTGAACTGTACTTTACAACAGCTCCTTTCAGTTCACCCTTACCAGTGGACAGGGTGTCCGTCTACTTTCAGACCTTACAACAACACTGCCAACATCTCCTCACAGCTTTCCAGCATTACCCATTTACAAACTTTCCACCATCTCTGGGACAGAGCTACCCACCTTTCCCATATCACTTTCACTGCATAGTACATCCTGCTGATGCAGAGGACAGAACCTCTGGCCCATCCCTCCCAAAGAAACCACACTATATGGCCCTTGGCAGGAACTGGTGAGGGCAGCTCAATTCACCATGCAGACCGGACTGTCCTTGTGATCAAAGAAGAAGAAGAAGATGATGATGAAGAAGACCGCATGAGTCCACCAAAACCCATACACTGATTTCGTCTGCTCCTCAAATCCCTGATCCCAAGAGTCTTTGGATATTATGGCAACACCGAGCAGTAGTAAGTTATTGGTCTTTTTGTGTGCGCGCGATCATACTGATCTCGAGTCAGCCTCCATGAGCAAGTGCTGAGGTGTGTGTGTGTGTGCAGCAAACTTCCTCTGATTTCTGTCAGAAGGTCACCTCCGGTGATTGAGCTCAGTGAAGCAGTTGTCGCAGACTCTCACTGGTTTCTTGGAAGACGCCACCTGGGCTTGCTTGGAGGAGCACTCGTTGCAGAAGATGTGCCCACAGTTCCGACAATGGTGCTGCAACAAACGACATAAAGTGGAAGATTTTTTTTCTTTCAGAATTCATTCTTCTCATGCAAAGGTTTACTACAATCAAACTTTGTGTATGAAAAGTGACACTTCCTTTGTAAGAGAAAGTTGAGCCTTTTGTTCTACAAACACAGACACCTGAAGTCATGGAGACACCCTCAGCACTGCTGAAGACCAATGCCTGAATCCACTGTGCCAACAAACAACACAGCCCACTCTTTGTGAAAGAGCTGGCGCCTTATCTGGACCATCACCAGAACTTACAGCTGGAACAAACCACACACCTCAACATTTGTCTCAACCTCAGCTAAAGAAAGGATGGAGAGCAGGGAGATTGGGGAGGGTGGGGCGAAGAGGTGAATGGAGGAGGTCAGCGGCTTACCTTTCTGACAGTGACGGAGAACGCTTTGTGACAGGCCCCGCACTCGTCCACATCGTCGTCGGCCGTCCATTTTCTGGTCTTCACCTTGGTGGTGGTGATCTGGGACAAGTCAGACTGAGCATGCTACATCATGTGTACAGCTTTAACCAGGCTTCCTAGCCTACATCATGTGTAAGTAGTGTACAGCTTTCTCCAGGCTTCCTAGCCTACATCGTGTGTAAGTAGTGTACAGCTTTCTCCAGGCTTCCTAGCCTACATCACGTGTACAACTTTCCCCAGGCTTCCTAGCCTACATCACGTGTACAGCTTTCCCCTGGCTTCCTAGCCTACATCATGTATACAGCTTTCCCCTGGCTTTCTAGCCTACATCATGTGTACAGCTTTCCCCAGGCTTTCTAGCCTACATCAGCGTAAGTAGTGTACAGCTTTCCCCAGGCTTCCCAGTCTACATCAGTGTAAATAAACAGTCTGCCTCTGAAAGCCTGGTCTCTTTGTAGTCTGGAAAACAATGGACTACCCTGACAAAAGACCACCCTGACAAATGACCACCTTAATGAGAGACCACCCTGACGAATGACCACCTTAATGAGAGACCACCCTGATGAATGACCACCTTAATGAGAGACCACCCTGATGAGAGACCCTCCTCATGAATGATGACACTACCGAGAGACCACCCTGATAAGAGATCACCCTGATGAATGACCACACTGATGAATGACCACCTTAATGAGAGACCACCCTGATCAATGACCACCTTAATGAGACCACCCTGATGAATGACCACCTTAATGAGACCACCCTGATGACAGACCATCCTCATGAATGACCACCCTAATGAGAGACCACCACGATGAATGACTACACTAATGAGAGACCACCCTGAAGAATGACTACACTAATGAGAGACCACCCGATGAGAGACCATCAACATGAATGACCACCTTATTGAGAGACCACCATGATGAATGAGCACACTAATGAGAGACCACCCTGATGAATAACCACCTTAAGGAGAGACCACCTTGATGAGAGACCATTTTATGAAAGACCACATTCATCAAAGACCATTCTGATGAGAGACCACCATGATGGATGAGTACACTAATGAGAGACCACCCTGATGAATAACCACCTTAATGAGAGACCACCCTGATGAGAGACATTTTATGAAAGACCACACTCATCAAAGACCATCCCGATGAGAGACCACCCTGATGAAAGACCACCTGATGTGAGATCTCCCCTCTTTTCAGACCATTTCTTCTGAAGCTTTCACATTTATATTCTGATGTAACGGAACCCCTTATAAGTGCGGAATGTCTTTGTTTTTCTGAGAGAGAGAGAGAGAGAGAGAGAGAGAGAGAGAGAGAGAGAGAGAGAGAGAGAGAGGTTGATTGATTGAACTTTATTTCTCAACGGTGAAGATATTAGCACAAAGGCTGACTCACATATCTGCCGTTGCTACAGTACTACTAATAACCAAGACATTCACAGTTAAATATTATATATATAGAGAGAGAGAGAGAGTGAGACACACACACACACACATACACACACAAACTGGCAGGCTTGCAGGCAGGCAGGAAGCGTAATAGAGACACAGAAAAAGGAAAAGAAAAGCTTCAACATTATACTACAGACAGCAAACAAACAGTGGCTGCAGAACTGTTCAGCTGCCCAGCTCCTCCTTGCTAAGCAGCCGGCTGCAACCTTCACGTCCACCCCTGACCCCCAGCCTACCTGCAGCGACTGGTTCTCTCTGCCCAGCTCCTGCAGGGCGGCCAGCGCGTCGTCCAGCTTGCGGCGGTGCTCTGTCACCTTCTCCCTCAGCTTCTCACACTCCCCCTCGCTGGAGATGCAGCGCTCCACCAGCATCCGACGCTCGTCGTTGCTGTTCTCAAGCTTGGCCTCCAGCTCTGCAATCAGAAAGGATCTGACTGCTGGAGGCAGGGGAATGTTCACAACTTCCGCTCTGATTTGCTTTCTATGGGAGAGGATCTGACTGCTACAGGCAGGGGAATGTTCACAACTTCTGCTCTGATTTGCTCTCTACGGGAGAGGATCTGACTGCTACAGGCAGGGGAATGTTCACAACTTGAGCTCTGATTTGCTTTCTAAGGGAAAGGATCCGAAACCTAGAGGCAGGGGAATGGTCACAACTTCCGCTCTGGTTTGCTTTCTAAGGGAGAGGATCCGAACACTAGTGGCAGGGGAATGGTCACAACTGCTCTGGTTTGCTCTCTACAGGAGTGGATCCGACTGCTAGAGGCAATGACATAGTCACGTCTGCTTTGATTTGCTCTGCAACAGACAGGATCTGACTGTTGAAAGCAGGGACATGGTCACAACTTCTGCTTTGATTTGCTCTACAAGGGGGAGAATCTGTCTGCCAGAGGCAATGACATGGGCACAACTTTTGCTTTGATTTACTATCCAAGGGAGAGAATCTGACTGCCAGAGGCAATGACACGGTCAGAACTTTTGCTTTGATTTACTATCCAAGGGAGAGAATCTGACCGCCAGAGGCAATGACATGGTCACAACTTTTGCTTCGATTTACTATCCAAGGGAGATAATCTGACTGCCAGAGGAAGGAAAATGTTCATCCTTCCGCTCTGATTTATTCTCTAAGGGACAGGATCTGACAGCTAGAGGTGGGAAAATGATCACAGCTTCAGCTATGATGTACTCTTCAAGGGAATGGATCTGACTGCTATAGGCAGTGAAAAGCTCACAACTTCTGCTCTGATTTGCTCTCAAAAGAATAGGATCTGATTACTAGAGGCTGGGAAATGCTCACAACTTCAGCTCTGATTTGTTCTCAAAGGGAGAGAATCTGATTGTGGAAAAGGCAGGGAAAAACTCACAGCCTAAGCTCCGATTTACTCTCAAAGGGAGAGAAGCTGACTAGAAGAGGCAGGGAAAAACTCACAGCCTAAGCTCTGATTTGCTCTGTGAGGAAGAGGATCTGACCACACACTGTGGTCATGCATGCAGTCTCTGAGGACCCCAGCTCAAACTGACCCAGCTTTTGCCCCTTCAGCTCACTGTGGTGTCCAGAGGCAAGCAGAAAGCACCAATCTCTCACTGTTCACCCCCTCCATGTTCCCTTCTCGGTACAGATACACACCAATCTCTTATTGTTCACCTCCTCCACGCTCCTTTCTCAATACAGACACACACCAATCTCTCACTGTTCACCCCCTCCACGCTCCTTTCTCAATACAGACACACACCAATCTCTCACTGTTCACCCCCTCCACGCTCCTTTCTTAATACAGACACATTTGGGTTGGTCTCCAATGACATCCAGCTCAAACTGACCCACCCTTTCTCCCACAACTCACTGTGATGTCCAGACCCCAGCAAAAATCATTAGCCCCATTGTCCACCCCTTCTTGCCCCCTTTTCAACACACACATACATACACACACACACACCCATGCACACACACACGCAAACACATGCACACGCACATACAAAGGCATGCATGCAGCACACACACACACACACACACACACACATACACACTGTGGTCAGTCACTAATAACACCAATCTAAAACTGACCTAGCTTTTCCCCCTTCAGCTCCTCATTGATGCGAGTGAGGTCCTCCACTTTCTGCGTGGTGGTGGTCAGGTCCCCCCTCACCGTGGTCAAGTTCTCGCTGAGCACCGACTGCTGCATCTCAAACCTCGTCGCCTCCTCGTCCTTCTCCCTCTCCACCCTCTCTCTGTTCTTCTGTTCCTCTGCCTGCAACAGCCCAGCACACAGTGATTCCTTTAAACGTTGCCCTCATCTGCACACTGGTGTACGGTGATCAGCTTCAGCAAGTGAGTGGAATGTCTTTGACACAGTGGAGACCGTGAGGAAAGAACACCATAATGAGAGACCCCCTCTTTTAATGGGAACTGTTCTGACCATACTTTCATGTAATATCCAATACATCAAACCCCTGAGCAAACAGCATCCCTAAGACTCCTTTCGTTTCCTTCCTTTTTCACAACATGTGAGGGAAACAGCCTCCACCACGAACCAGTTTATCCTGCAGCGTGGAGTTTTCAGCCCGCAGCATTCTGGCCACACGTCTGCTGAACAACAACTGATTTTGATATTTATTGCCTATCAATAAGGTCACATCACAGTCAACAACACAAAAACAAGAACAGGTGAGGGAAACAGCCTCCAGCACGAACCAGTTTATCCTGTAGCGTGGAGTTTTCAGCATGCAGCATTATGGCCACACATCTGCTGAACAACTGATTTTGATATTTACTGCCTATTGATAAGGTCACATCACAGTCAACAACACAAAAACAATGTGAGGAAAACAGCCTCCACCACGAACCAGTTTATCCTGCAGCGTGGAGTTTTCAGCACGCAGCATTTCCGCCACACGCCCGCTGTCTGCCCGCAGCTGTTCCAGCTCATCCTTGGTGGCCTTCACCTGCGCTTCCAGCCCTCCCATTGCATTCTGGGCCTCCAACTTCTGGCCAATCAGTATCTGCTTGGCTTCCTCCAGGTTGGTCACATCCTGTGCAAAGGTTTATAAAATAACGGGTGCCGTGTGTACCACTTGTCTATAGGACACAAAAGAACAGGTCACGTACAGTGGAACCCCAGAGACAGGAGAGAGATCATCCCTATTCTTAGACCACATTTCTAAAACATTTTCCTGCATGTGTCCATGTCAATAAACCCCTGACCCAAGACCATCCCTCTTCAAAGACTGCTTTTCTTTAACTTTTTTTCTGCAGACTTGCATGTCATTGTGTATGATTTTTAGGAACTCTTCAAGCAGACTTAAAAACTGATTTCTAAGAAATCTTCATGCAGGCCTAAAAATAGATTTCTAAGAAATCTTCAAGCAGGCCTAAAAACTGCTTTCTAAGAAACTGTCAAGCAGACTTAAAAATTGCTTTCTAAGAAATCTCCAAGCAGGCTTAAAAACTGCTTTCTAAGAAATCTCCAAGGAGACCTAAAAAGTGTTCTAAGAAATCTTCAAGCAGGCATACAAATTGCTTTCTACGCAACCTCCCAGTAGGATTGCTTTCAAGGCACATGCAGCTACCAACCTGCTGGTGCTGCTGTTTTTCCTCCTCAAGGGCAGCTGTGAGCTTCCTGATGTCCGACTCAAATGACTCACAGGCTGCTTTAGACTCCTGGAAGCCTTGCTGGACTTTCCCCAGCTCCTCTTGAAGTCGAACCTGAACATAGGGAAGTCGACATAGATTCACTGTATACGGTCTGTCTGCATCTGCATCAAGCCTGAATGAAAGGGAAGTCAACACAGATTCACCGTGTATGGTCAACTGTCTGCACTTGCATCCAGCCTGAACAAGGGGAAGTCAACATGGATTCACTGTGTACCGTTGACTGTCTGCACCTGCATCTAGCCTGAGCAAAGGGAAGTCAGCATGGATTCACTGTGTACCGTTGACTGTCTGCACCTGCATCTAGCCTGAGCAAAGGGAAGTCAGCATGGATTCACTGTGGACAGTTGACTGTCTGCACCTACATCTAGCCTGAACAAGGGGAAGTCAGCATGGATTCACTGTGTACAGTTGACTGTCTGCACCTACATCTAGCCTGAACAAGGGGAAGTCAACATGGATTCACTGTGTACAGTTGACTGCACCTACATCCAGCCTGAACAAGGGGAAGTCAACATGGATTCACTGTGTACAGTTGACTGTCTGCACCTACATCTAGCCTGAGCAAAGGGAAGTCAATATAGATTCACTGTGGAGTTGACTGTCTGCACCTGCATCTAGCCTGAACAAAGGGAAGTCAACATAGATTCACTGTGTATGGTCAACTGTCTGTACCTGCATCTAGCCTGAGCAAAGGGAAGTCAAGACAGATTCGTTCTGTATGGTTGATAGTTGGCACCTGCACTGAGCCTGAACTTAGGGAAGTCAACACAGATTCACTGTTTCACATAGATTCCCATAGATGCACTATTAATGGAACAATACATAATAATAACCTGCAAAAGGAAATAATTGCACATTTCCATGCTAACTTTTGTCTTTGCTTTAGGTCCTATTTAATCCTGCACACCCCTCCCATTTCCCCCATACCTACCCCACAGACATTCACACACACATACTCTCTCTCTCTCACACAGTGAATCTGTGTTGAATCTGTGCCGACTTCCTTTTTTCTCTCTCTCTCTCACACATACACACACCATCACAAATATATCCACATGCACACACATGCTAACTCACACACACACACACAGACACACACGCTACTCACACACACTGTCACCCCCCCCCCCCCCCACACACACACACACAGAGTTCAGAAGCCAATGCTGACAACAACACAAGCATCATCTCACCCTCTCTGTCTCGGCAGCCTCCCTGGCCGTGGTGGCTTCCTTCAGCTGTTCATCCAGCTGAAGCATCTTGGTGTTCATCTCCCCCCGAACCTGCCACACAGGTGACACACTAATACACCTATCCTGTAGGTGTCACAGGTACACATTCATACACCCACAAAGGCAACACACCCATACACCTCTGCCATAGATGTCACAGGTACACAATTATATACCTACCATACAGGCAACATACCCATACATGTGTCCCATAGATGTCACGGGTATACAATCATACACCTGCCAAACAGGGTCCCATAGGTGTCCTATGTACATCTCCCACACAGGAAACACATCCATACACTTGTTCCACAGATGTCACAGGTATACAACCATACACCTACCACACAGGCAACAGATCTATACCCCTGTCCCATAGATGTCACAGGTATGCAATTACACACCTGTGACTTAGGAAACACACTGATACACTGTCACATATGTGTCACAGTTACACAACCACACATCTGTCATGTAGTAAACACCGATGTACCAGTCCTCCCAATGTCATAGCTAAACAGTACACCAGTCATGTAGGAAAAACGTTGATACACCTGCCCAAAGGATGCTGTATCACATGCCCGTCATAATCAAATACCACAGATAAAGAGTTAGGAAATCACAGACCTGTAACATACAGCATGTTTGGACACCATGCAGCCACGCTGGGCCACATATGTCACACAGCCTGTGCACTCCCACTTCCTGGCTTTACCTCACTGAGTTGCTCAAAGGAAGCGTTGAGCTCCGCCTCTCTGCCCTTGGCCTCCTGCAGCTGGTTGCTGAGCTGAACGAGTTCCTCTGAGCGCTGAGTCAGCTTGAGTTCCATCTCCTCCAAGCTTGTGGATTCTTTCTCTAATTTAGCATGCAGAGCCTGGGACACACAACGCGCATGCTTTGATACCATTGGTGGGAAATTTACACAGAAAAGAAACTTCACATTCACTGTATTACTGGAAATCTTGGCTAACACGGTTGTCTTTTGTTGATGAAAACAACAACAACACAAACAAAGGGGAAAATATGAAGATTCCTCCTTACACCACACACCAAGGCTTCTGCCCCAAACCAACACAATCACTGAATCACAGCTGCCCTTTCTAGCATTTACACCAAAGTACTAGCCCCGTAACACTCCCTGTCTGACAAACACCCAGTACACATCCCACTTCCTGCATAAACATCTCTCTCACTTGTATCTCAGTGTGCGTCTTCATCACCAATGACAATGAATATCAGCATCTGTCTTGTTAATGGCGTCTCTCTCCCATCTGAATCTCACTGCAGTTGTCAATGATGATGTCTTTCTCTCACCAGAGTCTTGATGCCTTTATCACTGATCATGATGACTTGCTCTGACCTGACTCTCATTGTCTTTGCGACTGGTGACAACATCTTTCTCTCACCTGGATCTCAGCATCTTTGTCACTGATGGTGATGTCTTGCTCTCACCTCTCATTGTCTTTGCTACTGACAACATCATCTTTCTCTCACCCAAATCTCAGTGTCTTTGCCACTGATGGTGATGTCTTGCTCTCACCTCTCAGTCTTTGCTACTGGTGACAACATCTTTCTCTCACCTGGATCTCAGTGCCTTTGTCACTGATGGTGATGTCTTGCTCTCACCTCTCATTGTCTTTGCTACTGGTGACAACATCTTTCTCTCACCTGGATCTCAGTGCCTTTGTCACTGATGGTGATGTCTTGCTCTCACCTCTCATTGTCTTTGCTACTGGTGACAACATCTTTCTCTCACCTGGATCTCAGTGTCTTTGTCACTGATGGTGATGTCTTGCTCTCACCTCTCACTGTCTTTGCTACTGACAACATCATCTTTCTCTCACCCGAATCTCGCGTCTTTGTGACTGATGATGATGTCTCACCTGGGTCTGTGAGTGTGAGACTTTGCTACCAGTGGCAACATATTTCTCTCACCTGAATCTCAGTGTCTTTGCTACTGGGCACAACACCTTTTTCTCACCTGGATCTCAGTGTCTTTGTCACTGATGATGATATCTTTCTCCTGCAGTGCTGCCTGCAGCTTCTTCTCGAGGCTTAACCTCTGCTCAGACTCAGCACTCAGGCGCACCTGGATTTCACTCAGCTGTGACTGAGTGTTCTTGAGTTCTTTCTCCAAGTTCTCTTTGTCAGCTTCCAGCTGGGACAGCTTGAGAAACAATGACAGTGGCAACGCTGATTAGAAAAGACCACATAGAGCAAAAGAAAGGAAGGAGGAAGGCAAAACTGAAGGAAAAGAACAAGAACAGCACACATAAATGTTAGCTGACTCACACATAAAATATGAAGGGGGGGGGGGGGGGGGACAGCACTGTCTTTATTATTACAGAACTCTCCTGTGATCCTTAAAGTGGTTGACCACCCAAACCAATATGAATGTTCAAAGCATAAGGCTATAATCATGTAGAAATTCAAAGAGCTTGCTTGAAAAGAATCTGAGTGAAGACTAACAGTAAGGTCATTATTATGAGCAGGAATGGTGTCAATTCTCTCTTTAAATAAATGCTAAAAATACTACCATCATCTCTGTATATGTAACAGTTATACAACTCTGACCTCAATCGGACACAAAGTCCTACAACTCTGACCTCAATCAGACACAGTCATACAACTCTGACCTCAATTACACACAAAGTCCTACAACTCTGACCTCAATCAGACACAAAGTCATACAACTCTGACCTCAATTACACACAAAGTCCTACAACTCTGACCTCAATCAGACACAAAGTCCTACAACTCTGACCTCAATTACATACAAAGGCCTACAACTCTGACCTCAATCAGACACAAAGTCATACAATTCTGACCTCAATTACACACAAAGTCCTACAACTCTGACCTCAATCAGACACAAAGTCCTACAACTCTGACCTCAATTACATACAAAGTCCTACAACTCTGACCTCAATTACATACAAAGGCCTACAACTCTGACCTCAATTACATACAAAGGCCTACAACTCTGACACAAACTCTGACCTCAATTACATACAGGAACTTACTGAGCTAAACAACTTTCAGTCTAATGATGACACTGTTGTGATTTTAAATAATGTCATGGTCACTGACTAGTGACAGTAACATGAATAGGTAAAACAGGATAATACCACCATCCTGCAAAGTTTGGCCTTTAAACATATCTATATCCATAAAGATTGCAAAGATGTGGTTTCTGATATGGCCGGTCAGCCACACAGATGGCACAATGCTGCTTTGTTGATTAGTTACATACTTTTTTCTATGATCATTTCAAAAACAAAACATGTATGTATGTTTGTGATGCCTGAATCATCAATCAGCATTGTGCATCAAAGATCAAGCAAATATTAACACAAGGACAATTACAATGATGATGATGACAATTTCTAGCATTTTATGCATGCATCAGAAAGACACCAAAATACTGGCAACAACAACAATAAAGCACTGTTACATAAAGTACTTTTCTTCTCAGTCTATCCAAAAACAAAACAAGACAAAACAAAGAGAAGAAAGAAGGAAACAAGACATACCTTGTTATTCAGGTCTTTTTGCTTATCCTGTGACTCAGCAAGGCTTGTCTGAAATAAAAAGTCCCTTGTCAAACATGCACACGAACAGGCAGACAAGTGGTGATAAAGAAAGACCAAAACAACAACAAAAATCAAAGAGAAGATCACACTTGCTGTGTAAATAAGAGATCCAAACACTGCTAAAAGTGTCTATTTCAAATCAACTGGCCGTGGAGACCAATGCAGTTACAACACAGAAAGCTTACTGTGCGAACAAGCCAAATTAGGCATTTCAAAAGCCTCTCTTGGCTTGCAGCAGACCTCACTTGCAATCCTTCTACCCTGTTAGCCTTTTCTGCTGGCCGGAAGTTTTACAGGGAACTCCCTGAAGAAACACCACCTTGGTGAAAGCCCATGCACCTGTCTCTTAAGACCACCTTCTCCGAAGCCCCTCCCTTCACATTTCCATGTAAATGAACACAGGACCACCCCTCTTTTAAGAGTTACTTGATTGTTTTACTGGTCAGTGATATGGCGCTTGTGGAAACCTCAGTTTATCATTTTTTAAATTTTACTATTTAAAAAACAACAACTTATTTTCAGCATTGGCGGACTCATTTCAACAGCTTTCTTGCCAAGGCAATATTTTCATGTGCCTGTAGCATGCAGATACATTTTCTGGGGCGGGTCCTGCCCAAGTGGTAAGAACTTTATCAAAGTGACAAACTATACACTCTGCCTTCAGATATTATGCAACTGAAATATACACCAGGGTGGTGGTGGTGATAGTGGTGGTGGTGGTGGTGATAGTGGTGGTGGTGGTGGTGGTGAAGTGGGCAGGGCCTGAGGGGAATGGGGGGAGGAGGGGACAGAGGCTACTATAGCCAGAGTATGCAAACTGGGGGGGGGGGGGGGGGAATAGAGGCTACTATAGTCAGAGTATGTAAACCACAAAGAATAACACAGACTGAAAAACAATGCAGCTGAGAACAGGTGGAGAAACAGCTTCATGGTAATACAGCTCTTGCCAATTCCCAGCTTGCTTGCAGATGAGAAATGACAAACAGCAACAGCACACTGTGAGAAAGCAGTGCTTGGGTGGGTGCTGACAGGTCAGAGGTCAGGTGTTGGTAGTCTCTGCAAGCCGGATGGAGCAAAACCAGGGCTTGAAACCTACTTTCACATGTTTAGCACAGTAGCAGCACAATACAGTCACACTCTCGCTCAAGCATAGAGATAGCTAGGAAGGTGAGGTGAAGTCGGTGCAGGGGGTGGGGAGGGAGATGGGGGACTGCAATAATTATGGTCTTTGAATTGTTTATTTTTTAAAAAGAAGTTACTTGAAAAAATAAAATTGAAAAAAAATCCACCATTCCTGCAATCACAGATAAAGTGTGAGCAAAACTTGAGGCAGATCATGTTTAGCTGTATCTGGGGCTAGTTCTTCCAGAGTACACATCAGTTTAGAAGCACATACAGCAAAAGATCAGGTGGGGGGTCAGCGGATGGAGGTCAGGAGTGGGTGATAGTGGGGAAGCGGGGATGAAGTTAAATTGAAAGGAGGTATTCAGCGGTACTATCTGACAAAAGTACTCAGTTTAGGAGTAAAGCTATTGTGAAAATGCAATCAGCAGATGACAAAGGAGCTCAAAGAAACTGCTACTCTTGCACTGTCATGAAAAGCATAACATGTGTTCCACTGTTAGAACTCAAGTTATGAACAATTATAGCAGTAACAACAAAAACAGTCAAAAAATAAGAGACCAAGAAGACTAACCAACAACTTTCAAGTGGTTCAGCAACAAAAGTAAGTTTCAAGCCCTGTAATTTCTGTCTCACCCTCAGGTATTCATAATGCCTGGAAGCCTGAAAATTAGTACATAATTATCAAATCAACAAACATTTTTTTCCTGCACAATCCTTCCTGAAGGGCAGTGACAATTTCAGCATCTGCAAAATAAGCTGTTTAAATGTGGGTCTTAATTACCAAGTAATATGTCACAATAAAGGCCTAAAAACGTTGAAAAAAAGAATGATCATAAAAACGAATAAGAAAAAAGTGAGCTTAGCCAAACACTTACCTTCAGTGTTGATATTTGGTTCTCCAGGTTGCTGTTCTTTTCCTGCAGTTCGACCACTTTCTTGCTGAACTCTTCCTCTTTCTGTTTGCTGTCTGAGGACAACCGGCTCTAAAGAATGATAAAAAGGCAGCTTTCCATTGCACAGCAAAACCCTATGGGCACAGTGGCCTTTAACACTTGAAATTTCCCTAGGGGTAAGTATGCTTGCATAATAATTGTTGTTACGCACCACTGCACTTTAGCGTGACTATTTATTTCAAGTATATTTGTAATTCATGCATTTACATTATTAATTCATGTTAGACCATTGTGCTATCTGTAAATTTTGTGGCCCTTCAAGACCTCCACTCCAAGTATATACCGCTGTGTCTCAGCCTTAAAGAGCCCCAGTCCAGGTATACACCTGCGCGCCTCAACCTTAAAGAGCCCCGGACCTGGCACATACCTCTATGCCTTAGCCTTAAAGAGCCCCAAAACAGGTACACACCTCTGTGCCTCAGGCTTAAAGAGTCCCACACCAGGTATGTACCGCTGTGTCTCGGCCTTAAAGAGCCCCAGACCATGTGCATACTTCTGTGCCCCCGACCAGGTACATACCTGTGTGTCACAGCCTTAAAGAGCCCCACACCAGGTATGTACCTCTGTGTCTCAGCATTAAAGAGCCCCTGTCCAAGTACATACCTTCTCTGTTTCAGCCTGAGTCCTGGCTTGCTGCAGTTCTTGTTCCTTGGACTTTAGCAATGTCTGCAGTTCTGACAGGCTCACGGACAGCTTCTCCTTTTCCTGTCGTAGGCTGTCACGCTCTGATGTCATGCTGCTCAGCTGGTACATGGACAGGTCCAGAAAACTCATCAGAGAAAGGATACAGGCAAGCCTTTCATGAAACTGAACAATGAAGGTTAGCACAAATGAGCAAACGCTAAAACGCAATGTTGGTAACAGATAAACTGGCTGGCAAGAAAAAAAAGTGGTTTGGATAGATTACAGTTAACGTGTCTAGTGTTGATAAGCTCAAGGAATAGCTGTGTTTACGAAACCATCAACATCTCTAGTCATCCACTTTAAGGTGAGAGGTGTTAACTGGACACTGAAAAACTGCGATGAATGCAGTTAACCTCAGTATCAGAACAGGCACAAAAGCAAATCAAGGACACCTCTGGGAGATCTGGCACTGTAAGTTATACTAATAAGCTTTCCTGATTATACTACCACGACTGTACTAGCAAAGATTATAAAGACAATAATAAAGACAGATACGCTCAGTGCCAGGTCTAAAGCACTGCAGCACAGGAAGCTTTGGAGCCTGTTGCCAGTGCATGCTATCGGGTGTGTGATTTAGTACTCTACCATTTACACTTACTGAACAAAAGTATGTTTATCCTTCTCTAAGTGTATGACAATTAAGTCTTGATGGGACTGAAACTGCCTCCACAAAGGCTGCCTCCATATCTACAATAGCCTGCAGACTTCCACTGCCTTACCTTTTGTTCCAAGTCCTGCTTGGTGGCCTGGGCGCTGGTCTTCTCCTTCTCCAGCGTCTTTTGCAGCTCCGCCTTCTCTGTTGTGTGTGACTGGTTGGCCTGATTGGAGGATACAGTTCTATGTAGCGTTACAGCTAACCATATTCTGTTCTTCCAACTTCTCTGTTGTGTGGGACTGGTTGGCCTGATTGGAGGATACAGTTCTATGTAGCGTTACAGCTAACCATATTCTGTTCTTCCAACTTCTCTGTTGTGTGGGACTGGTTGGCCTGATTGGAGGATACAGTTCTATGTAGCGTTACAGTTAACCATATTCTGTTCTTCCGCCTTCTCTGTTGTGTGGGACTGCTTGGCCTCATTGGAAGACACAGCTCTATGTAGCGTTACAGTTAACCATATTCTGTTCTTCCGCCTTTTCTGTTGTGGGACTGGTTGGCCTGATTGGAAGACACAGTTCTATGTAGCGTTACAGTTAACCATATTCTGTTCTTCCGCCTTCTCTGTTGTGTGGGACTGCTTGATCTGATTAGAAGATACAGTTTGATGTAGCGCTACAGCTAACCATATTCTGTTCTTCCACCTTCTCTGTTGTGTGGGACTGCTTGGCCTGATGGGAAGACACAGTTCTATGTAGCATTCCAGCTAACCATATTCATTAGCAGTATTCTGTTGTTCTGCCTTCTCCGTTGTGTGTGACTGGTTGGCCTGATGGGAAGACGCAGTTCTATGTTGTGTTACAGCTAACCATATTCATTAACAGTATTCTGTTGTTCTGCCTTCTCTGTTGTGTCAGGCTGGTTGGCCTAATGTGCAAACAAAGCAGATAGGTCAAATCAGGACAGAACCCAGTACCAATCTCTCACTGTACCTACCATTGCTCCAAAGCCTAGGACTAGGTGCTGGCTCCAAATCCCACTTCATGTTGCTAAACAGAACTCTAGTATATATGAAATATTCAACCTCTTCCAAGCAGACTCAACAATGCTAATGAGTGACACATATGAAACATTCACCTCCTCCAAACTGACTCAACAATGCCAGCGAGTGTGAGATACAGACAGAATACAGCCCTGTACCTTCTCCAGCTGTTGCTGTGTTTGTTGGAGCTGGGAATGCAGGTCAGCGTTCTCCTTGCGGCTCTTCTCCAGCTCCTGTGAGGTCTTCTTTCCAGACTTCTTCTGCTCCTTCAGAGCCGACACCTGCAACAGCATACATGGCACACACACTGATGGCACTGAAGAACATTTCTGTCTTTTGACAGTTGTCAAAGCTGGTTTCCATGAGGTTTTGGGAAAAGTTAGATTGATTCTAATGGGTCAGAAGTGTCATAAGCCCATTGGGCGATTCAGCGAAGCTGGTTTGCTTGAGTGAATGTGCTTTGTAATCTTTTGCGCAAGAAGTCGCGAGAGGTCGCAGCGCACTTCCGGGCCGATTTCTGAGTAGGAGTTGCTTCACGCTGTGTATAACAGTGGAAGTTGAACCTAGAATCACGAAGCAGTACAAATGCCAATACTGTTGCAGTTGCAAAATTTACCGTGGAAAGGGGATGGAGGGTGGAAAAAAGTGTCTTTGTGTTGTTTTTTGGCTGACCAGAAAATCGCGAGTTCGGAGAAAAATGCATTTTGGGGCATCCTATTGCACGAGCAACAATTAAGTTATTGCTTATTGCCAGACACATTATGACTATTTGGGCCTCCAAAAATGCCTTTAAAGTTGGCAGTGTAAAATTCGCAAATTCACTGTCACCGCCTTCCATTGTGAAGAAAGTATGCACCGGAAATAAAAGCAGCCAAGGGACTTAAGCGATGCCGGGCAAAAGTCAAGGGAGTTAACAACCCCGCCTGAATCGCCCAATACCTAAGCCTACACAGGGTGGTCATGACCTCGATGATTGTCATGCCAACAATCTTCCAAGTGCTGGATACCAAAACAACATAGCTCAACCAAAAGCCGTTTAAGTGTTAAGTGTTGTTTTGTAGCTTGAAAAAAAGGGGATTACCCTGAGAATTCACACGCTGTGTTTTGTCCTAATAAACAGCATTCTTTTCAACCTTTTACGCGTTTGGATCTTGATGAACATTGTTAAGTTGTGCCAGACACCTGGTGGTACAGCTGTTGTGTACATCTGAACCGACATTCCAACTGACATGGCAACCAGGACACCAGACTCAGCCTCCCAACATGGTGTCCAGCTCTGTGGCACACTGTGCATGCTTTATCCCACTTGTCATCCAGAAATCAGCCCTAATATAACCCCATGTGGCTGACTAGGCTCAAATCACCAACTAACTACCTCACATCACACATTTAGTAAAACTGCTTGGTTCTCTGATGCACTGCAAACACAGACTCTTAGCTTAGTACCCCAATTCTTAATGCACACTCTGCTTTGTTTTTTGGTGCTCAGATTTCTGCCTGATCATCCAGTTAAATCGGTTGGCTTTTGTGAGCACTGCAAACACAAAATCTCACCCTGGTGGCCAATGCTTGCTGCACACCTTGTCCATTTTCTCCAGCTTGTCACCAAGCTAACCTGGCTGATCTTCTCATGTGCTGCAAACACAAAATCTCACCTCGGTGTCCAACGTACCCTTGCTGCATACCATAAACTTCCTTGCTGGTTTTGTCTGCCTGTGACAAGTATAAACTGACTGGCTCTCTTGCATACTCAAAATCTCACCTTGGTGTCCAACGTACCCTTGCTGCATACTATAAACTTCCTTGCTGGTTTTGTCTGCCTGTGACAAGTATAAACCGACTGGCTCTCTTGCATACTGCAAACAAAATCTCACCTTGGTGTCCAGCTCTTGCTGCAGTGCCTGCTTTTCTGCGCTGGCTTTCTCCAGCTTCTGGCTGAGGTCCTGGCTCTCCGCGGCTCTGGCTTTTCTCTCCGCCTCCAGCTCCTGCTGCGCTGCGTTCAGCTGGGTTTTCGTTTCCTCCAGCAAGCTCCTCACCCCTGAGAGTGTGCTCGCGCTTTCTTCTTTCTCCTGCTCCACTGCTGCAAGCGCTGACACCTAGTGGCACAAGCATGGGCAAATGGATCAACTTTCAACCAGGCCAACGTGAGTGATCTAGTAGAACTGTGTTCACGCAAAACAACTGGCAATTAGTCTTTGTGCTTGGTGTGTAGCTGGGGCAATCCGTGCACCTGCTCTTTACACGACTAGGATACATTAGGGAATGACATGTTATGTACTGTGTGCTATGTACCTTGTTAGCAACCCCTCTCTCTCAAGGCCTTTGTGCTTGGTGTGTAGCTGGGGCAATCCGTGTACCTGCTCTTTACACAACTAGGATACATTAGGGAATGACATGTTATGTACTGTGTGCTATGTACCTTGTCAGCAACCCCTCTCTCAAGGCCTTTGTGCTTGGTGTGTAGCTGGGGTAGTCTCTGTCCCTGATCTTTACACTACTATGCCGCGTTAGGGCATGACGCACTACGGCATGTAATGTGATATTATGCACCTTATCAGCAAGCCCTCTCTCAAAGACTTTGCGCTTGGTGTGTAGTAGGGACAGTCTGGCTCCCTGCTCTTGAAGCTATGTTATGTATGGCATATGGCCTGCTACATCACATAATGTGTTACTGTGTACCTTGTCAGTGAGCTGTCTCTTTAGATCGCTGTGCTTGTTGTGTAGCTGGGATAACCTGCCATCCTGCTCTCCATGCTGTCTATGTTACGGTGTGGCATGTGATAAGTTATTACTGTGTACCTTCTCAGCAAGCTCTCTTGCCAGGTCTACATGAATGGCATGTTGCTGGGACAATCCATCTCCTGCTCTCTATGCTGTTTAGGTTATGGCACGGAATGTTACAGCACGTAATAGGTAATCACTGTGTACCTTGTCAGCCAGCTGTCTCTCCAGGTCCTTGTGCTTGGTGTGCAGCTGGACCAGCTTGTCGCCCTGCTCTTTGTGCTGTGACTCCAGCTTCACAACCTTCTCCCTGATGCCAGACAATTCAGATTTAGCCTGCAACAGAAAAGTACCCCAAATAACATCAATGAAGTGTGACATGAACATATGGCTGTAGCATGTTTCAGCTGCGCAATTATCTGGCTCCCCAGTACTATACTAAAAGTACTTTTAAAATCAGAGCAGAAACTGATTTGCCTTTCAGAAATTCATGACCTAACTTGATACAGACTGAGGTTAGTGACGTGAGTGAGTGATTGCCTGAAATCAACATGCAAACACATAAACACTGATGTAAGACAGACTACAAAGAATGATGGAGCAAAGCCCCCCTTCTCTCTACACATCCCAAGACGTGCCCATCTGATCTCACCCAGAAGTGCTTACCAATTCTGTCTGTCCCACTCCATGCATCTTTCCTGTTCAAATTTATGCAACTTTTCAGTTCCGTCTGTGTGAATCCACACAATTTTCCAGTTCCATTTGTTCCAGTCCACAAAATTTTCCAATTCTGCCTGTCCAAACTGATGTAATCTTCTAGGTCCATCTGTCTCAATCAATTGCAACTTTTCAATTCCATCTATAGCAATCTATCCTGCTTTCCATTTCCACCAGCCACTATCCACACAACCTTCCAATTCTGTGTTTCTATATTCATGTAACTTTCCAGTTCTGCCTTTCCCAGGCCATCAAGCATGACCTCCCACTTGAGAGTAAGCCTGATCTTCATCAGGTGAAGCTGGCTGCTCATCAGAAGAAGCAGAACCTACCTGTTCCAGCTGTTGCTTTGCTGTGTTCAGTTCAGCCTGTGCCTGATCTGCAGTGGCCTGCACGGTGGAGATGTGGTTTTCCAGGTCCACCCGCTGACTGGCTTTGGCAGCCTCTGATGTTCGCAGCAGCTCTGCCTTGGTCTCTAGCTCCACCTCCAGCATCTGCCCAAAGCCAGGGACAGTGTGGGTACAGCATTTGCATTGTGCAGGTGTGTGTGTGTGTGTGTGTGTGTGTGTTGTGTGGTGAGTGTGTGTGTGTGTGTGTGTGTTGTGTTGTGTTGTGTTGTGTTGTGTTGTGTGTGTGTGTGTGTGTGTGTGTGTGTGTGTGTGTGTGGAGAGAGAGAGAGAGAGAGAGAGAGAGAGAGAGAGAGAGAGAGAGAGAGAGAGAGAGAGAGAGAGAGAGAGCATGTGTGATGTAAGCATATGCATGCATGTGTGTGCATGTGCATATCTGCAAAGATGCATCTATGCATGCACATGTGCATGCACCATGTACATGATCTCTGCACAGAGGCAGAATAATCAACTGGCTGACTGCCACCATGATTGTATTGAAACAACTGGAACACATGCCAGCACACAAACATGCCCAGCAGCACCCCTGAATCATGACATCCCAGGCGTACCTGTACTTTGAGCTGGGAGGTGTTGAGCTTCTCCGTCTTTTCCTCCAGTGCTGCTTGCAGTTTGGCACACCTGTCCTCCGCCGCCTGCTGCTCCCCCTTCACCTCTTGGAGCTGAGCATGTAGCGCTTCAAGCTTGTCGGTGCTCTCTGTAGACTGGGCCTGCAGGGACTTCTGCAGTGATGACACTTTTTCCTGAAGGTTGGCCTGAGGACAAAGATGAGGGGATCACTACAAAAGCATGACTTAGCCAGAGAAAGATGTCCGAGCTCAAGAGCTGTGAGAGTCGAGGTGGATGTCCTGGGCCCCCGATCCCTAACAGTTTGTACAGTTTGTGTGGGTGTAAAGCAACATTTGAAGAAAAAGAAGAAGGGACAGATTGAAGAGGAAGAAGAAGAAGAAGGGACAGATGTTTTTTTTCAAGTCCTGTCTTCATAAAACCTTCCTCTTCAAACAGTATTTTAACTGCTAAACTAGTTCTGATTCTGGCTATCACAGTAGTGTGTGCATTCGTGTGTGCGTGAATGCATGTGTGCGTGTTAGATTGGGTGTGCATGCGTGCATGTGGGTCTGTGTATGTCTGTTGTGAGTGTGTGTACACATGCACATGTGTGTGGTTGCGTGTATGAGAGAGAAAAGGAAGAGGAGAAAGAGAGATTGCTATATGTTTTCCCTTCAGGTTTTGTATTATTTTCTTCATTAAAAAGAGCTTTGTGAAAGGCAAGAGCTCTAAATATTTCCCGTAGTCATTATCACCATTCCTCGCCCTCACTTTCGCAGCAGCTGTGGTTGGATACACCCATAACCTTTGACTGTCGGGAGACTGCAGTGTCAAACTTATAAAACCAGAACCTAACACTCGCAGGCTGCTTTGGAGCTCACAGTACAGATCTCAATTTTATTTAGCTGAATGCTTAATGGTGATGATAACGAAGAAGAGAAACCCAAAACCCAGACACTCACGTTGTCCTGTTGTAACTGGTCCATGGCCGCGCTCACCCCATCTCCTGTCTCTATCTGAAACACAAACATGATCAGTTCATGACGGTCACTCAGCAAGACAGCAGCCATTTCTTGATGCACCTGGTGGCAGCTGTCCATGTCAGACACAAAGCCTGCTTTACAAATTTTACATGTAAAATGGGATATGAAGACACAGACATAGACATGATACTAATGGATTCACATACACGCATGCATGTACACACACACATGAACAACCATACATAAACAACCACATACACACGCCCATTTACAGCCTCACACATGTTTGCGCACACACACACATACACACAGAGCAAGTACACACTCACAAGCACAACATTCACACACACACTCACAAGCACAACATTCACACACACACTCACAAGCACAACACTCACACACACACACACACACACATGCGCAACACAAACACATGCAACACACACACACACATGAACAACCACACATAAACAACCACATACACACACACACACTTACAGCCTCACACATGTTTGCGCACACACACACATACACACAGAGCAAATACACAGAGCAAATACACACTCACAAGCACAACATTCACACACACTCACAAGCACAACACACACACACACACATGCGCAACACACACACATGCAACACACACACACACATGAACAACCACACATAAACAACCACATACACACACACACACTTACAGCCTCACACATGTTTGCGCACACACACACATACACACAGAGCAAATACACAGAGCAAATACACACTCACAAGCACAACATTCACACACACTCACAAGCACAACACACACACATGCACAACACACACACATGCAACATACACACACACATGAACAACCACACATAAACAACCACACACACACACACACACTTACAGCCTCACACATGTTTGCGCACACACACACTTACAGCCTCACACATGTTTGCGCACACACACACATACACACACAGAGCAAATACACAGAGCAAATACACACTCACAAGCACAACATTCACACACACACTCACAAGCACAACACTCACTCACACACACACACACACACACACACATGCAACACCACCCACCCCCACCCCACCCCAAATCATGCACAGCAGATACTGACAAACTGTCAAACAGGCTTGACAACTGTTTCACCTTGGCAATGAGCTGTGTCCGTTCAGACTCTAGTCGTGTCAGCTCTTCCTGGGCAGAGGTCAGACGTTTTGCCATCTCACTCAGCTTCTCTTCACTGAGGGAACACACATTACCCAATGAGGCAACATCACGATTGGCTCAAGACAAAGAAAAAGAGCTTTCTAAAATCTTGAGTCACACATGATTGTAGTATTGAAGAGCTGTTGAGTGTACCGTATGTAAATGTGAGTGTGTGTGGGTCTGTCTCAGTATGCGTGTGTGTGTGTATGTGCTTGTGTACATATGTGCATGCATCTTTGTTTGCAAGCATCAAGCATATGACAACACTGCTGAATTACAAAGCTGTTTCCTGTATGCCTTTTTATATTATGTGTGTTTATAACAGTTTTTCTTCCAGCTTCTAAAATGTTATGTGCGGTATTATTTTACTGTGACACTATGTACATTCAGTCACATTTTCAATTTCTCAGAAGAGACAATAGTCTTTGATCCAGAAATCACAGCTTGAAAACTATTCTAATGTCCTAGAGGAAACAAATCACCAGCAATGGACAACAGAGGATGAACATCAAAAAGCGACTGCATCATCATCAACCTTCCGTCTGTGTGACTACTAACAACCAAGGAGGCAGACGCAGCACTCAATGCCCCAGACCTTTGGTTGCTCCGTCTGACTTCGCTGTCCAGCTGCGCCTCCTTCTCCCTCAGCTGGCCCCTCAGCTCGTCACTCGTCTGACTCTGCAACATGCACGTGGTGTTCCATGCTCCGCTGATCATGGGTGGTTTAACTGACAGGGTAGCAAAACTCTCTCACAGCACACGTGTATTTGCATTTTAGCTGTGGAAGGTGACCCTGCACTGCTTTACAAGCTACTGGATACCATGAAACAACCATCCCACCGCACCCCTCAAACATAAACTACTAAAATTACACAATCTACAAACAAACAAAAAGGACGAATACTCACTGATTTGTTATCTGAGGTTAGGGATGGGGAAGGTGTGTGAGTGTGTGTGTGTGTGTGGGGGGGGGGGGGGGGGGGGGGGGGGGGGCGGGTGCAGGCAGAGGGTATAGGGTGAGGGGGGATCTCAAACTCAATCATACTAATGCATCCAATGTCCAGACAGTGACATGTCTTATGCTGTTAACCACTTAGCAAAAGTACCTGTTCTTGTCACTGTTGTTTTTCGCTCCAGGTGTCTCAACATGCATGTAGTTTACATCTGAATTTTGTACAGCACACTGAGCTCAATTTTCAAGCTAGAAGTTTGTGCTTTACAAATATTTTATTCTTACTATCATAAATTCCAGCTTTTGATCGGCCACTGTCAGTCACACCCACCTCATCTTCAAACTGCTTGTTGACCATGGCCAGCTGCTGGTGGAGGTCGGCAATCTGAGAGTCCTTGGTGTCCGCCAGTGTCTGCGCCTGGGTTCATACAACAACACAATGCCAGATGAACCAAATCAATCAATTAATCAAACCGCACAGCATCTGCACCTGGGTTCACAGCAACAAAATGCCAGATGAATCAAATCAATCAATTAATCAAACCGCACAGCATCTGTGCCTGGGTTCATACAACAACACAATGCCATATGAACCAAATCAATCAATTAATCAAACCGCACAGCATCTGCACCTGGGTTCACAGCAACAAAACGCCAGATGAATCAAATCAATCAATTAATCAAACCGCACAGCGTCTGTGCCTGGGTTCATACAACAACACAATGCCAGATGAACCAAATCAATCAATTAATCAAACCGCACAGTATCTGCACCTGGGTTCACAGCAACAAAACGCCAGATGAATCAAATCAACCAATTAATCAAACCGCACAGCGCCTGTGCCTGGGTTCATACAACAACACAATGCCAGATGAACCAAATCAATCAATTAATCAAACCGCACAGCATCTGCACCTGGGTTCACAGCAACAAAACGCCAGATGAATAAATCAATCAATTAATCAAACCGCACAGTGTTTGTGCCTGGGTTCATTCAACAACACAATGCCAGATGAACCAAATCAATCAATTAATCAAACCGCACAGAGTCTGCGCCTGGGGTAGAGAGCAACTACACAATGCCAGAAAAAACATATCAATCAATTAATCAAAATGGCATTGGTATGGCGCATATCCATATATATATACATTCTAAGTGTCTCACATAATGCAACATTGTAACATAATAATATCACAGTATTATAATGCGATATAAAACAAATGCATAAATACACTCATACATGCCCGTGAAATAATATACAATTATACATAATAACAATACTAGTACAACACACACATGCCTCACACACATGCCTCACACACACACACACACACACACAGTGACACACTCCCTACCACACTTCATGTATACTTTCAAGGTTCTGTCCAAAGCGGTAAAAACAGTTTGTTTCACAGTGTTTCCACTGCAAGGTGATTTAATATTCACTACAGGGAAGCATGAATGCTTAGAAGTGATATGGAACATATTTTTAGTCCTTACTGTACACAAGTAATCACTAACTTATTGTACACAAGTAATCATTAACTCCTAAGGACTATTGTCCTAACTTCATTACAAGAAGGTATAACTGTTTAGAAGTGATAATGAAAATATTTTCAGGCCTAACTGTACATGAGTAATCATTACCTTCTCATGACCTTTTTGTGGCAGCTATAAAAAGGTGAACCGTCACCTTAGTCACCCATGCACTTCAACAATTAATCAACCAATGCGCTTAATTAATTTTGCAGAGCTGTAAGTCTGCCACCAAGATTTGGTCAAGTGCCCCTTTCAAGTGCGTGTTTGGATGCTGACCTTCTCCAGGTCCAGCCTGAGTTGGGTCAGCTGCTGCTCCTTCTGCTGCACCAGCTGCTGGGATTCTGACCGCGACTCTCCCAGGTTCCTCTGCAGGCTGTCCAGTGCCGTGCTCTTTTCCTCCAGGGAGGCTTTCACCTGAAACGGACCACAGGCTTCATGCAGGATGGATTTCTGCTTCAAAATGCCCAAACCTCTCCCAAACTGAAAAGCAGTTTTTGCTTCGAAACTCCCCAACCTCTTCCAAACCTAAAGGCAGTTTTTGCATCACAATTCCCAACCCTCTCCCAAAGTCAAAGGTAATTTTTGCTTCAGAATTTCCAAGCCTCTCCCAAACTTAAAAGCAATTTTTGCTTCAAAATTTCCAAACCTCTTCCAAACTTGAAGACAGTTTTTGCTTCACAATTCCCAACCTACTCCAAGGGTCAACGGCAATTTTTGCTTAAAAATTCTGAAACCTCTCCCAAACTTACAGGCAGTTTTGCTTAAAAATTCTGAAACCTCTCCCAAACTTAAAGGCAGTTTTTGCTTCACAATTCCCAAACCTCTCCCAAACTTAAAAGCAGTTTTTTCAGACCACATAACTGTGCAGTAACACAAAGCACTTTTACACATTCAGATGGAAAATGTAAATGGCACATTCCAATGAGTGATTCAAAGGGCAGTAACTCCTGCCACATGGCGCAGATGATGCATCTCTCTGAACCAGGACTTGGAGTCGTTTGAAGTTAAATAAATTTAGTATTTTCCTTTTATCATCCATCATTTGGCCTCCCAGCATCTTCTGCATCCTTTCCGCAGATTATCTGTTGACCATTATTATAAAATTCCCAAACTTTCCAAGACTGTGGTTAAAGATGGTATTTTTCCTAAACTATGCAGGCCTGGAAAAAGGCACCTTCCTAAAGTTTGTCTCTCATCAGGGTGGTTTTTCAAATGACTAAACTAGCCATGAAGACATCTCACATTGTCGAGGTCATCCTGAAGCTGAGCCAGTGAAGCTGCTTGCTGCTGCGTCCTCTCTTCTGATTGGCTGAGCTCAACCTCTTTCTCATCCAATGAGGACTGCAGGCTGAGAACCTGGGCATTCTTCTCCTGCACAGCCTTGTGGGTCTGCTCCAGTTTCTCTTGCACCTAAAAACAACAGGTAAAAAATTATGACCTGATTTGTCTCCATCAAAATTCTAGCATGGTGTAGAGAGCAAAACAAAAGTGGAAAAAAGTTATTAAGCCATCTGGACTAAAAAAATCCAAAATTAAGTTTTTAAAATTGATCCTTCTTACTACCTTATGGCCAGGTTTGTCTAATATCACCTTGCTGTGAACAGACATAAACTAAAAACACTGACTGACTGATTACTACCAGGAAGATGTTGATCCATGCGATTGCATGCAGGGGCTGCACACACACCATAAGAGAGTCTACACTGAAAGCTGGCTCCGGTTGAAAAATCCCTTGCTGCACTAGAGGATCAAACCTGCATCAATACCGCACCTGGCTTGTCAGTCAAACATTCTACCAACTGAGCTACCCCACTCCTTCATCCCCAGGCCAGATTCAGCAGTGGTGCTGGATTCAAGACCTGTATTTAAGAGCCAAGAGCCAACAACCAGAGCCAGTTATGCCCAAGGAGGCCTGGCTTTTAAATGAAAGAAGATGAAGGAGAGTTCTGTTAACCTGGACTCACCTTTGCTAGATCTTCAGCCAACTGCTGCCGCTTGCCTTGCTCTGACAAGAGGGAGTTACGCAGGTTTCTCTTCTCTTCGTCCAGAGCCGAGTTCTCCTGCTGCAGTCGGGACACAGCTGACTGGGTGTCTCCTGCTGAGGCTTGCAGGTCATCCAGATGCTTCTTCAGCTGCACGACATGCAAATAAAATCTCTTTACAGAAAAAGTAATATTAATAAACAGTTCCTGAATAATAACTCTTTACACAAACAGGACATCAAAAACAACAACAACTGAACTGGACCACTTTGGGGCATGGAAACTGTCTCTCAAAAGAATAGCTGAAACAATCAAAAAGCAGTCGTCCCTCCCGCTGTAAAAGCAGGGTGGTGGGCAGAGACTGTTTTTCTGAAATCAAAATGCGGGGTGAGCTAGCACACAGTGCAGAATTCTCTCTCTAAGAATCAAAAAGCAGGGAGGGAGATTAATTGTCTGGTACCACAAGAGTACAAGCTTGAGACTTGTGTCTATTTTTTCAATATTTTCATTGTAAAGCATTTTATCTGTTTTCTTTAAAAAAAAAAAAAAGTTTTAGCAGGAGCAAGTCCTTTTACAGTTTTGGTGGAACAAACAGGCGGCTGGGTAGCAGACTGTTGATAACTAGCTGACAATTTCCATGCCTACATTTTACAAGCATGGTAATGCTGAAACTAAACTGCACACTCACAGGTCATCAACCCCTAAGCAATGAGTTCACTGATGACCATACAGTGGTCCACTCGCTCTTTTACACTTTCAGAGAAGCAGGGGTTCAACACAGCGAACAGAAAAAAGAAGAAGAAAAAAATCAAAACAAAAACTTTGCCAGTAAAGTTCCATGGCGTGTGACTTACCTTGTCACGCTCTTCCATCAGATCCCTGAGCTCTTCGTCTTTCTGCTGCAGAGTCTGCTCCAGCTCCTGGGACCCTGACTCTCTGCTGGCCAGGGCTGACTGTAGTCTGCACACACAACACAACCTTCAGTCATCGCTCAAACCAAGAAAGACATGAAATGTTAGCGTGAGTTGTTTCACAGCACACTGAACCAGCAAGAACACCATGGCTACATTAACATGTTACGCGCTGCACTATAAGCGAAGACTATCTTAAGCCATGATAAGCTCTTGTGTAACAGCATCCACCTTCCAGAAATGGAAATAAATCATCTGAATACGGCATGTGGCTGCCCGTGAGGTGGGTAACAAACAAAAACAAAACAGTCACACAGAGAATCCTTTCACCCTATGGAATGCATCTGTCAAACAACTGCATGTACTGGGTAACCCCCAAAGTATTTAGCTGGGGAACGCGGCGACAAAAATAAAACTATTGAAAAAGGGTGAAAATGGGACACAGGGCAGTTGACAAAACTACAGTAAACAGCTATTACACACAACATTCTAGCCTACACTGATTCCCTCCACAGAACAGGCAGTCTTCATCTACATCACTCCCTCCTCCACAACCCTCTTCTTCAAGAGGCTATGCAATAAGCAAGCCTCATTCTCTGCAGTTCAGCCTCATGGATGGCAAAAGTCTTAGGCAAAATAACTCACAGTGAAATCAAGTTAACTGCTAAATCAACACAATACTATTCATTGGAACTGGCTGTAGATAACAGACAGCTGAAACATTTGGTCAAAATAACAGCTGTTCCAGTTTGAAAAGCCCCCCTCCTCCATTAAAAACAACAACAACAAACAACAACACCACAGAGAGAGAGAGAGAGAGAGAGAGAGAGAGAGAGAGAGAGAGAGAGAGAGAGAGAGAGAGAGAGAGAGAGAGAGAGAGAGAAAACTGATGTCACTCACCTTTGAACCTCGTCCATCTTTGGTGACTCAGCTAGCCTGGACTCAAGTTCCCTCAGATTCACTTTATTCCTGGTGGAGAGAAAAGGAGCACAAAAGGTGGTCAAAGGTCACTTCCTCATCTCACCCTGCCCAAGACTGACACTTTAACTGTTACTGTCATTTTGAAGAGAGAAACACAAAATTACTGTCATTTTAAGAGACAGAAACAAAAGAAATGAAAAACAACACCAAACACTGTTCTTAAAAAAAAGGAAACATCTCATGCAGCCCCCTTTCATACTACTTGCTAAAAAACAAAAGTACTGAACAACCAAACCTAATTGCTTCCTAGTTTTCAAGGATGATATTTCAGAACATGTTATGACATTATCATGTCCAGTCCATCATACCCACCCCAACACACACACACATCCATCCACACCCACATCCATCCCCCCCACACCCCCCCCCCCCTCCACCCCTCCCCCCCCCACCCACCCCTCCACACCACACTCACACCTCCACCCCCCACACCCCACCCCCACATCCACCACACCCCACCCCATCCACCCCCACACACACACCATCCACCCCCACCCCACACCCACAACAAGGGCTTACTCTTCCAGCCTCTGCTGAAGCTGCTTGTTCTCTTTCTCCAGCTCCTCCTTCTCCCGCTCCCTCTCCTGCGTCATCTGGTCCATCAGCATCTGCACCTGGATCAGCTCCTGCTTCAGCACCAGCACATCGTCAGCACCCGGCCTGGAAGGAACAGGGGGAAGGAGGTCATTCTGGCGACTGCCAATAAGATGAAGTTCTCCTTCTTTACCTTTTGCAACTACACACTGTTGGCTTCAACCTTGTAACAGGACGTGCCAAGATGCATCCTGGATGAAGCAGCACCAGCTGGGCTATGCAAGTTTGGAGCCGGTATTGACATATTAAAACAGAGCACTGACTGGGCTATGCAAGTTTGGAGCTGGTATTGGCATTATTAAAACAGCACTAACTGGGCTATGCAAGTTTGGAGCTGGTATTGGCATATTAAAACAGAGCACTGACTGGGCTATACAAGTTTGGAGCTGGCATTGGCATATTAAAACAGAACACTGAGGTGCTACCAGAACTGATGACATCCAAGGTCTTCTGCACATGTCCATAATATTTTAATGACAAGACAAAAAAGCTGTGAAATATATCTAATACCAAAGTCTTGCAGCAGAAATTTTACATAAAATGTGAAAGTATGCAGCACCCAAACAACCATCACAACCGCCACCACCACACACACACATGTACACACAACACACACATACACACACACACACATACACACACCAAAACAAAAACCAACATACTTTTTTGAGGAATGAATAGTACAAAAGAAAACAATTTGTGAACCAATTTAGAGAAAAAATATTTACTAATTTTGTTTAGTATCACAGTACCTAAAGAATTACACTTATGGAAAGAAAAGAAAAAAAGAGCGTGTACTGGTTGGTGAGATAAATCCAGATTAGCTCTGACTATACTGAATTTTGAAAACTTACAACCTTAATGATACAATAAAAACACTAAAAAACAATGCATGTGAAGGATATATGAGAGAAGAGTTATTTGAGAAACATATTCACTAAGATGCTGACTGCTAAGAATGATGTGTGAGCAAAGCTTTTCATTTTGTAAATTGACATTGTAAGTATCACCACAACTATGTCAACACTTGTTACCTTACTGAGTGAACTGTTTCATTGTCAGCATACCTGTACAACTGATGCCATTTCTACATAACTAAAAATCTAGGGTCTCAGAACTCAAGAGACAATTGTAAACTAAGTCTTAAACACAAAAAGAAAAGAAAAAAGAAAAAAATACATATATAAAAAAAGAGCAAGAAGATGACTGTGCTGCTATTTTGTTCATGCAGTCCTACACATGAAAGGCTCAAAGAAAGTAGGCCATCCTTGTTTCTATCATCCTGGACAGTGATGTTCTAGACTATGCTGTCTTTATAAGCTGTATCAGTGGGTCATTTGACAAAGACACCACACACGCAATCCTCTAGACCATGCTGTCTTTAACAAACTTTATCAGTGGGTCATTTCACAAAGACACCACACAAGCAATTCTCTAGACATGCAGTCTTTATCAACTTTATCAGTGGGTCATTTCACAAAGGCATCACACACAAAGTAACAATGACCTGAGAAAACACAAGTGTCAGGCATCAGAAGGGTGACATAAACAAGATACGTACAAAGGGTGGAGGGGGGTAGAGATTCACAGTTGCAAAGCAATAACAGTGCAGAAGACCACTAAAGTAACATAAAAGCACTCCAAACCAGGAACATGGGTAGGCATGGTACATGTCTTCAAAAGGTCATGCTAAAAGATGCATAATTATAATGCTTGCCCTCAGTCACTTCAAATTAAAGACATGACATTTTAAACTGATGTTCACAACTTTTCTCAACGCTTGGAAATGGAACTGCACAATACCATGCACATTCAAAATGCAAACCATTATTAGTAATTATGAGTTAAAAACGGCCTGGACTGCTTATTCACTTTGATTAAGATGACCAGCATGAGGAAAAAAGGGAACAAGAAATACTAATAATTCACATTCAACTATGCCCAGTTTTTTGGGGGACCTCCTTCTTCTTTAACTTAAGAGCTGGGCCTCCTCGGGTATAACTGGCTCTGGCATCCTTCTGAACAGTAACCAGTAGAATAGGAACACTCCTCCAAAACCCACCTCTCTCTCTCTCTCTCTCTCTTCCTTTTTTTGTTTGTCTTGCCTTCTAACTTCTTTCTTTTCATTCTCTCTCTTCTCTTTTTCATTCGCAGGCTGAATACGGCAAAAAATCGCAGGCTGCCAGAGCAGGGTTGTGTGTTGAGCCGAGTGACTCAGGTGTTGCTTGTAGCAACAGTGGTGCTTGGTAATACAGGAAACAAACTTGGACACACTTGGGAGAGAAGATCTCAACAAACAAAGGGAAGCAAACTTAAACAGGGCACAAAACAGCCGGAGCTTACTTCTTTTCACTGAGCCCCTCTTCACTGAGAAAGAAACACATGATAATTACAACAACAACAACAACAACAAAACAAAACAAACACCATAATCAGCAATACATGTATGTAATATGTGGCCTTAGAGAAAGCAGAACTGGTGAGTGGTCTTGCAAACAGAAGTATGTCAAACACAAAAAGCAGGCTGCATTTTCTTTTCAGGATCAGTTGCATCTGCATCTTGCACTTCTAAAAAAATAAAAAATAAAATAAAAAGGAATGAAAGACTGTAACTGGTAAGTAAATTTAAAGGGACACATCAATAAAGAAAACAAGACTACTGATCTTAAAGAGACAAGAAAGCAAGCACGACATGCAAATCAATGGGATCATCAGTAGAGTCACGAATGGAAGAAGGTCTAGCGTAAACCAGTTATACTCTTCCCAATTAGTTTACAGTCTGTTCTTTTTGTGCCCTCCCCCCCCACCCCCCGCCCCAGTAACAGCTGCTCCTGCTCATCAGTTGTTTGGGTAAACACACGCAAAAAATAAATAAAAATAAATCACTGCAATTTTCTGATGAAGAACAAAAGAGAAGGCCAAAGCCCGTTCTTAATTGGGCGAATGTTTCTTCGCGAACCTAGTTGGAAGTATTCGTCGAAGCTATATTCGGGGTCCAAAAAGCTTCGCTCAACATGTTCTGGGAACATTTGCCCTATTCGACGATCATTGCCTCTGATTGGCTGAGAGCAGAGCTCTCCTGTGGATGAAGAAAAAATAAACATAAAAATGGATGACGGTGTTGCTAGGTTCTTCACTCATTCGAGGGAATTTGTTTATTTGTTGACTTGTGGGAGGCACAGCCTTGTCTCGGAGACCCAGAATGAGATAGTACTTAGTTGAATTACCCTGTGAGGGATGATGAAAGTATATTGACTTGACTTGACTTTAGCCTACATTTTCGATCATGCTGTCTGCTATGCGTCTGCCGCAAGTTCGGGCCGAGGCTTGCATCTCATTACGAGCCAGTTGAGAACGAAGTAAAGTTTGGACTGTCCGAACCATGTTCGGTGAACTAAAAGTTCAATTAAGAAACGAATCATAGTTCGTCGAACTGTCCGAAGTATGTTCGGCGAAGAAACATTCGCCCAGTTAAGAATGGGCTTAAGGAAGAAGGGGCTACTCATTTCAGTGACTGTGCAAAGGGAAAAACCTTTCATTTCTAAAATGCTGCAGTACAATCTGGGAAAGCAAATAATTAAATGGTATGAAATGTGGAGCGAAGCATCAAGACCAAACAAAAGGTGGAGACTTTGTTTGAAAACAAAACAAAATGCAGTATATTCTTCCTTGGAACTGAAAAAAAGAGAAAAAAAAGTGGGGGGAGGTGAATATCAAAACAAAACCAAAGTTCAGAAGTTATTTGATAACGTCCAACAGACTGTCCAGCAATATCATCATGAACATAAATCTGACAACTCCTAGAAGTGCTATTACACAACATTCTCAGCAAAACATGACAGGAAATGACCACTGCGCACAATTTTTACTCACTTCATTTATCACCCTCCCCACCCTAAAAAAAAAAAAAGAGACCTAAAAGAGGTTATATTTAAACTATCTGAATAAACGTTCTGACTCACCAACAATTCTACTGAGTCAATCCAACCAGCTTCTTTGAGTAAACCCAGCTGAGCACACCCAACCTGCCTGCCTGAGTCAGCCACACCAACGTGATTTGTCAGCCTAGTCAACCAGTGCCATCTAACCCAAACATTCTGTCACTCAAACCCATTTGTTTCGAGCCAACCCATCTATGAATGATTGTCAGTGACGCTGATACAGACAAACACATACAAATAAAGACACACACACATGTTTAAAAACATTTCATGATGGTATTTCAAGTTTCTGAACGCAATCTACTGATTAGGGAGTAGCACCTTCTTCCTTCGTCCCCTGGGCTGAGTGTTTCCCCGTGTCTTTCATACCTCGGAAACAAACACTTCCATGTCAGACTGCAGCCACCACACCCGTTTACCGTTTTAGTGGTGTTTGGTTAACATCATCATCATACAAAGGAGACATGCATGCAAATGCTTGGGAGATTTAAGTTGTGACTGATCATGAATTTAAAAAACAAACAACAAAAAACTGATACACAACAGCAGTTTTATAAAGATGCTGTTGCCATTTATTAAAATAAATTCCAGAATTTGGAGATGTCCTACTGTCAAAATGGGAATTACATCATCTTACTTATCTGCAAAAGAACTGAGCCAGGACAGTACAAATGAAGCCATAAAAAAATCATAATTTCCATGTTTGCTGACCGTCAACAAAACCAAGTCAGCAGCATCAGTAAAATCTAAACCTGCATACTGAAAGTTAAAGTGAAAGGATGCAGATGGTACATGGTGACAAACAGGACCTACTCCAAGCAGAACTAAAACTACAGTCACTTTCACAGAATACTTTTAATACTTTCAGTGTTCTTAAATGAACTGTATCATCACATGAGGCTCTATGCATTAAAATTTATGAACACCTAGGCAGAAAGTGTTGGGATGTACACGAGGGGGAAAAGATCATAATGTCATCAACAACTCACCTTTGTGCTAACTGAGTCTCCATGTTACGCAGCAATGCCTCCCTGTCATCCATCTGATGCTGTAATTCACACACACACAATTAGCACAGAAAAAAAGAAAGAAAAAAAAAACAGAGAGAGAGGAAAGAATAGGAAACAGCAACCACTGAACTGCTTCACATTTAACATGAAATCAAAAATAAATGACATCATTTTTTGGGTAACATGTTACACTGCAAATAACTCAAGGTTATTAAACTGGTATACATGTATCAAGCTTGACTGAAGTTATCACAACACTCAGAGGCAAAGATACTCAAACAGCATCAAGTCTTTTTGTGTGTGTGTGTGTGTGGTTGAAGCAGGAAATGTGTCCATTAGGACTTTGCTTTCCTGATCATGTCAATGTAATGTAACTGTCATACAAAGTCAGCGATGAAATAGCTTCAGAATTTGTCAAGCAAACACAAATTATGTTCAGACTCTGCAAAAGTCCTTTGGATAATAACTATAAATCGATGTTCCCCATGTCTATACACATGTGAAAAGATCACATACGTAAGTTAAAGATCCTGTAGTCCATGTCAGAGTTTGATGGATTACGGAAACACCCAAACAACCCAGCATGCACTAAAAGTGTCAGTCTTCACACTGCTGAAGTTGGACACTATATGGAAGAAGAACTGAACCATCCCATACACAACTGACAATGCATGAAGGAAGAAAAGTGGTGAGGAAAAAAACTGAGCTGGCTGTCCCACAGTTACCTTCAATGTCTGAATGTGGTCCTGCATGGCTGCCTTTTCTCCCTCACTCTCATCTGCCTTTGCCTTCACCGACACCATTTCTCCCGCCTGTTGTCACACCATACAGTAGGCATTGATACAGAACTGCAACCACAGCCTAGAAATCACTCGCATTAAGTTGTAATCTTCAATTAGTTCAAACCAAGACAACCCAAACTCAAAAACTTTAATACTCAAGGATAGTAGAGTTAGGTCCATTTGGACCTATCTAACAGCCTGTCCTTGCTATACTACAAACATAAATAAACATGACAATACCACAAACAAATATTATAAGCATGATTAAGCAATTAAACAACAAAACAATGAGACATTTCAAAGTCAAAGATTTCATGAAGGAAAGATAAATCACTGGCAGCAATATCCACTGGAGCATGTTGTTGTTTTTGCCTGAAATCTCTCTCAGAGCAAATCATGGGGGTGGGGGCGGGGGTAATGCACAGAAAAAAGCAGCAAAAATTCAGGTTGTACCCAATGCTTTTCTTTCTTGCTTTCTTCCTGAAAAAGGCTTCATCTTCCTCTCCCTTTCTGGAACTTATTTCCATCTTCATCTCTGCAGTTGTTGAGAGAGAGAGAGAGAGAGAGAGAGAGAGAGAGAGAGAGAGAGAGAGAGAGAGAGAGAGAGAGAGAGAGAGAGAGAGAGAGAAGAGAGAGAGAGAGAGAGAACAGAGAGAGAGAGAGAGGAGAGAAGAAGAGAGAAGAAACGAGAGAGAGAGAGAGAAGAGAGAGAGAGAGAGAGAGAGAGAGAGAGAGAGAGAGAGAGGCAGACACAAACACACTCCTCATTCCACCCCACCCCCCTCCATTCTTGTGTACACACCAGTTTAGCTGCTTTCTGTTCTATGGTTTCCCTGTCCTTCTTCAGCTTTGTGTTCTCCTTTGTCAGCTGAGACAGCTGGTCCTGTAGGTGGTGCACTTCCGACATCACTGCAAACATGGAACCACGTACCCTTCAGCAGCATGAACAGGCAAAGGTAAACACAAGCCCTCAACAATGTTTACATGGACTTCAGCGTAAAGCAATCAGCTGCAGAATATTATTTAAATATTCGGACACAATCCAGTCTGAAAACCAACCAGAGACAACCTTATTTCTACTTCATCAAATGGGTGAAGGTTCAATCCCTAGTATATACATATTTCACAGTACCTCTGGAAATGATCACACTGTCTTCACGGCAAAAATGTTACAAAATCTGGCACTTGACTATGTGTCCATTTGGTGAAAACAGCTCCCCCCACTCTCCCACCAAACGAAAAGGATTACTCAGCACAAATGTGTCAGCTGTATAATATTTAAATGACCGAAAACTGTGCCCAAAGATCTTACAGGTTGGGGTATCAAAAATAATATATTATTATATTTAAATGATCATTTATGTTTTACAACCATTTCTTTAACTTAAGGTTGACTCTACAGTAGACATACTTTCTTTTAAAGACAGTCTGTACCTGTATCTGAATAGGCCAACAGATTAAAAATCTGCTGTATTTGAAGATCTATTCAGCACTTCCACAGCTAATATTTGGGAGTAAGTGTATGTGTGAATGTATGTATGTATGTATGTATGTGTGTGTGTGTGTGTGTGTGTGTGTGTGTGTGTGTGTGTGGTGTTGTGTGTGTGTGTGTGTGTGTGTGTGTGTGTGTGTGTGTGTGTGCATGTATGCACACATGCATGTATGTATAACATATATGTGGGCATGCATTCCTGCTTCACGAAACTTACAAAGTGTACGACTCTCCTCAGAACCCTTAAGCTGATGCTGCAGAAGATCCAGCTCTGCCCTCATCTGTTGATTAAAAAAAAAAAACAGAAAAAAAAGGAAAAAAAGCAGTCTGATTACAGTGCTCATCCCATCTTCTTTTAATTTTCTGAAGTATCTTTTTCTGTAAAGTATGGTATCATGAAGGTAATCTTCAGAGAGAAATCTATCATAAAGGCATAGCTCAACTGCCATTAGTAATGTCTTTGCTATTCAGTGCTTTGCTGTTCAGTTACATGCATGAGACAGGAGCTTGTGAGACATATATCTGTTACTACCACACCACTGGCCTCCCATGTTTATTAGCTTGTTGCTTGGTGCCTGTCACTTGGTGCCAGTAGCTTTTTCCTAGCAGGTGAGGAATATGGGGAAGGTTTGAGGAACAATTCCACATGATGATGATGAAGTGATGCTTAATGTCCTCAGATGTCAGTTGACATATTAGGGACAAGTTGTGACCAATGCTGAAGCACGGTTCAATAATTCTTTACATCCACGGAAACCAGAAGGCTCGTTAGGATGGACAGCTCAGGACGGCCACCTCGACTCTCACACAGCCCCATTCCACACCTCACTTTTTTTTTAAATAATAGAAATCAGCTTGCACATACCAGTTCTAGTCTTTTAGCCAAAGGATCAGACCCCAGTGACTCAGTGAGTAAAATAACCAGAATGAAAACAAGCAATGAAAAATTTCTACCACAGGAGTGTTTCCACACAGTTCTTACCTCAGCACTTTGCATGCCTCCACGGATGTCTCCACTTCTAAAAGACAATAACAAAAAGAATCCACTAAAGCACGATCATCTGGCAGGAGCAAGAAACATCCAATGAACATCTACAGAACACAAAATGACAAGCCTATTGTTTTGTTTTTCTCTTTCATTTTTAGGAAATGGGGTGGGGGTGGGGGTGTTTCCAACCCTGTGCTATTCAAGTCTAGATTAGATAATGTACAGGAAGTGTCAGTGTCACTGAGAAAACTGAGAAGATTTAGTGAGTTATGAAAGAGAGAGTGTACTTTGTGCATGTGTGTGTGTGTGCATGCATGTGTATGTGCGTACATGCATGCATGTACATGTGTGAGCACGTATGTGCAATGGCTTGATATAGTGCTAAGATGCTTGGCTAGTATTAGTAATAAGACACTCATATTTGTACCTTCTTTTTTTTCCCTCTCTCTCTCTCTCTCTTTTAACTTCTTTGTATTCAGTTTATATACATGTATCACATTTGTACCTGTCCCGGCTAAATTTACTTTAAAATATTTTTTAATCACTGAGATGAAAACCCTACTTAATACATAGTAACTTTGATGATCAGAGTGCATGAACCTAGCATTAACAAAATTGCGTGTGGGTATATGTAAGTGTGTGTCAGTGTATGTGTGTGTGTAGGTGAATGCGTAGGTGCTAAGGATTTAACACCACTGCATGTGGGTCTGTGCAGTTTCTACAGAAATTAATAGACAAAAATGTGCATCCTCACACACCCTTCCCCCCACCCCTCACACACGGACAAAGACACAGAAAGGCAGACAGACACACACACACTGACCCGCCATTTTGCATAGAACAGTTGTCATAATGGGACTGAAGATCTTCTGGTGATGCCAGGGACATTTTACACATGGGACACAGGAACCCTTCCTGAAACCCAAACAGAAATAGATGATTTCTCATACAAGAAGAAAAGAATGAGAGAAAAAAGAAGGAGGAGGAGGAAAAGAAGAAGAAGAAGAAGAAGAGGAAGAGGAAGAAGAAAATGGCAAGTGAGACTTAACAGAACAGCTCTAGAGAAGTTTACTCACCTATACGACATAACAAAAGGAACAAAAACATAAGCGCTTTTGACAGAGTCTTTGTCAGATAGATAGAAACTTAATCTGGGACTTAATCTGACTTGTCACAGACCATCTTCTCCAGTTCAGCTTCATTCATCTTCATTCATATTAAAGATGCACTAAAGCAAAGAAGCACTGTAGGCACTATCAATATCAATAGGAATGAAATAAAAAATAAAAGCACAGCAGTTTTTCATTTGATTTCTACTCCTGTTTGTCAAAACTCAATGTTTGAAAGTCCCCAAAATATGACTGTGAGTATCAGTGATGTCTTGAACAAGGCTGGTGGAATGTATGGCAAAAGGTCAAATACATCATGAGCCAACCTTTTTCTACCCTTGACTGGCAAAGAGAGAACCAACATGGCTGAGAACTGAGGAGCTCAAATTCAATGCAGAAAAAGATTTCCTTTGTATATATATATATTGATAGAACAACCACATGAAGCCCACAGATGTTATGTTTTCTGGTCAACTTGTGTCTTCACTTCTAATCCAGTTTAACCTACACTGTATGGTACTTTCAGATCTATAGTCAGTAGCACAGCATGTAACCATGAACTGGTGGTTACCTCTATGTCCATTCCCAAAGAGGAACACCATCTGTTTTGTGCAGTTCAAAATGGTATGTTAGCACTCAGGTAAGCCTATATAGTATATATATTGGAAAAAAGCATCAGTAAAGTGTGTGTATATATATATATACACACACTTTACTGATGCTTTTTCCCAATTTGCTACTTTCAAAAGTGTTCCATTATATTTGTCTGGCAACAATCAAGTCTAAATGTCCTTTGAAGGTAGATCCTCATCTGCCACCTTTTTTCAAACCTCTCTTTTAGGTACTCTGATCAGGTGTGCTGTAATGTTCTTTGCTTTGTACCTACACAGAGAGTTCACCCAAAAGAAGAAAGAGAATTATGTTATCATCACTATGTTCCATTTCAAATCGGTACAAAAACAACAACAGAAACATAAAAAACAAACATCATAACATGATTATATTTATAAAGTACTCATCCCATAAAAGACAGTTTATGTATTTTTTGTAAACCATTCCAAATACAGGAGAAGAACAAAACAAACACTGCAATGCCGCGTCTGGTTTCCTTTCCCTGACTAAAAAGTGGTATCAATCTCTGCTTTGCACACTCACTCCCTGGTCGTCGGCGTCAGGACTACTGTTGCCTGTAGTGTGCTCCTCAAAGTGGATCTGCAGGGCCTGCGCTGTGGGCATGTTCTTCATGCAGGTGGGGCAGAGGAAACCCTGCCACAGACCATGAACCACTCTCAATTTCCCACCCTAGAAACACTTCACGTCCGTGCGCTCGGGACAGGAGTCAATATTCCCAATGCCAGAAATTACACAGGCTCATTTTTTTATGTGAGTCAAAACTGAGACTCTACAGAGGCTTGTTGAATTTTAGCCTATCCATCAGTAAAAAGGGCAATCAGGTCCAACCAGTTTTTCTTTAGGCCCAGTTTCATCCAACAGTTTGAAATGGGTCTGTCACATGTTCTTGATGTACACAATCAGTTCATCAGTTGTGGTTGTACCACCGTGGGCAGTCTATACACAACATTTCCATCACAAACCCTGGTAATTTGACAGAATATTTGTTTGTTTGTTTGTTTCTTTTGTGTGGGTATAGGTGGGTACAGAGCTTTAGCATGTTAACCCAGTATCTGTAATCTGTACTGAAGTTCCACAAGGCACAGATAGATAAAAAGGGCACTCTGCTTAATGTGAACTGATAAATAATATCTTCTGTGCATTGCTTCCTCATTTGCTTTTGAAAGAACTGATTGAACACCCAACAGTACACTTGTAAAACAGGTAAAGTTTGTAGTATGTGGAAAAATGGAACAAAAAACAACCAGAAATATAGAAACAAGATAGAAACCAAAACCAAAAACAACAACCATAGTATGTACAGCATAGCTCCACCAACACTTTTTTTTTTTTTTAATTAACAAAAATACATGTATGTTTCCAAAATGATCATCATGGCACCCTCTGTTAGGATATTACCAGTACTTTTCTTTATCTATTGATTTGCCAAAGAAGTGAAAATGTACCAAGACTTCTGACACATAATAATTACTGCTTCACTGTCCGAGGTTGCTCATATTGAAATATTACCATGGAAGTACATAATACACCAAGCTTTATTAGTGCATCATCAACAACATGTTTTCCCTTCTGAACATGGTAACTCACACACACACAACAGTTAACACAGTAACATAATAAACACACAGTCTTATGACACAACTGACATCCTGACATTTTACAATTATACTATAAAAAAATATTTAAACCCAGTTTCAGTGGATCACATAAACTGATACATATTCAGTGCTACAGTGCCTCTTTGGACCATATGATCCAATACAAATTCAATGAGTTAAAAATTGGCAGGTAATATTTGTGATAAAAGCCCACGGAAGCAATGTCTTGGCCACTGTGTGGCCTTCAACAAGTTACCCCCTTTCAGGGGCACCTGACAATGCCAGACATAGCGGTAGGCAAAATGATATAATCACATATAATCATACAGTTTATATATATATATATATATATATATATATATATATATATATATATATATATATATATATACATACAGTAGGACTTGCTAGGAATGATAACCCATGTGGCACAAGACAATGAAGGCTTTTTTTGGGTGTTTTTTAAAGAATGGTGATCATTTATTCCAGACGAGGGAAGGGAAACAGAGAAACAGGGTTGAGGATGAGTGGTTGCAACAAAACACTTGAGCAAAACTGGATGAGTGGGGGAGCCACAAAGGTGCATCTTGCTATGTAGGTCTAAGTGTCTGACCCCCATTTCCTGTCCCTGCACACCCTCCTCCTGGAAGTTTAAGGATTTAGATTCAAATCTGTGCATAATCTCTGATGCATCCTTGGGCCAAAGCCAAAGTTCAGCACAATCAAAGTGAACGCAATATAATCTGGACTAGCAATTATTTCTGACACAGAAACAATTGTTGTACATGTATGTATGTGCAATGCAAACCTCACGCCCAGTAAGATCCATGAATCTGTTGAAATTTCCTACTCGTGTTGATTTTGCTTTGCACTTTTGACAGTCACCCTGGCAACAACACAAAACCAACAAAAAGAAACAAAAAAGTCCTGTCTATAAACATGGGTGAAATATTCTGTCTCACATTACACTGTTAAAAAAATGAAATGTACACAACATCAGACCATCACCTGTGCTTCACTGACGTCTTCAGACTGGGAACGGCTGGATTTCATGAAGCTGGCAAAAGGGTTGCGACTGCCGCCAGAGGTAGGGCTTGGGGACTCGGGCTGCCGGAAGGATGGAGTGTGGAAAGTCAGTGCACAAACCAGGAAAGTTGTGGGTGACAGTGCAGTAGGGGTTTGTAAGGTATGAATGTGCTGTCTTAGTACCACTTACCACCACAGTCTGTTGTGGTACTGGTATAGATCAATCAGCCAATCAGAATGCTACAAACAATACTCTAAATGAAAAACTCAAAGGATGACCACAATGCTTTCCCACAAGCTATTTATATCAAAGCAATAGAGTAAGGACCTGATTCTGACCAGTCTTCTGAATAAGTAGTGGTGCATATCTGCTGAAGACAAGAGGAATCAGCTAAATCACAATACTGAGGTTCTGTGAAGTCCAGAAATGTGTCAATAACCTCCCTTAAAAGTTAAATGCACTGCTACTCTTGTTAAAAATGGAATTCAAGGAATATGATCCTATTTTCTCTAAAAACCATTTTTTATAAAAATGTTAGTAACTTGACTAACAAATATATACTTAATTTGAACTCAATCAGACTGGAGAAAATGCAACCTTCTGTTTGACTTCTCCAGGGTATCCAAGATCTTGAACAAACATAAAGGTAATCAAAAATAGTATGAAGATTAATAACTTGAAAAAATTCAATGTTACATTTTTGTTGTTGCTACAGTTGGACTAACACAATACTTGGAAATGCTTAAAAAATATATTATATTTCTATGGCAAAATTATCTTGATTTGTGCAAATGGAAATATGGAAGGTGTGGGTATAATATCAGGACTGCTTTTTGTTTGTTTTTCAAGTACAAAAAGGAGCAAAGCGTGTGGGGGTTCAAACAGGTTGGATAAATCAGGGGATAAATTTACATACATCTATAAATAATATGGTGACATTGGCAAGATCTGAGGCAATAGGGGGCTCAGACTAAAATAAGATGCTCTACATTGTAGTTTATATTAGTTACACATGAAGGAACTCTGCATTGCCACAATCAGCTGCCAGACTGGTGTGCAGTATAGAAGCATGTCTGATTGTAATGGGTACCACATGGGTCCCAAATGAAAAACATGTGGGTAGCCATATACTTATAGGGACCAGATTAAGCCCAAGTGGTACCAAGACTAATGCCACATCGTACCCTGTTGGAACCCCCATAATACCCAGATTTATGCATATGGTGCCCAGATAGAGCCTGCATCATAACCATAATTATATCATCTGGTACCTTGATCCAGTTTACATGTTGCTGGTGTTCAGTTGTGTTATGTGTCACACACACACACACACACACACACACACACACACACACACACACACACACACACACACTCTCTCTCTCCCTCTCTTTTCAGTCACAACCAACACAGTCAATCTGAACCAGAAATTCTGCAAAATCAGTTGCACTGTGGTCATTCTACCAGTAACACCATATCATACTATTACTAGGACTGTACGTGTAAAGACCACTGAGATAAAAATACTCTTTTATCTCCATGGTCCAAGTGGGCAAAATGTAGGTGTGCTAGCATTCAACACCATACATGTTTGGTCTATTGCACACTGGAGAAACTACAAGCTGAAATATTCAAATAATATTAATAAGAAGTGCAGGCGTGTTCTTCAGCTAATGTTTTTCATTCATGTGTAAAGGAAGTATTTGCATTCTTTATTTTTACTTCTGTGTTTCTGTATTGTGGTGGTTTCTGTGAATTTAACCATGTTTGTCAACTGCTGAGCACATAATTTCTAAGAATGTATTATTCTGCTAAATGATGTGCCAAAGACTACACGACACGTACACACGCACTGACAGTGACACACACCAATTATTAATATAATTAAAGAAAAATGAAAGTACTTCATTTCTTGAGTGAAGTCTTACTATATTGTTACACGTGATATTTTACATCTTTATTAAAGGCGCGTGATGCTACATTCAATAATAATAAAAAATAAAATAATAAAAAACACTTGCTTGGGGACAACATGCAAATAATGAGGCGGGTCGGCCTACTTTGACATGGGATGCAACAATGCGATCTGCATTCTGCATGATCTGAGATTTACAGCACTGAAACTGTCTCCCTGGCTTTTACCTGCCCCGTGTCCTTTTTGCGTAGCCGTTTTAACATTGTGCTTTGGCGTTTCGGTCAGACCAAAACCAAAAACAACTGCCTGTTGGTTTGTCAACACACTTGCAGAACGCCCATGTCTCTGTGTAACAGGAAGTAAGCGTTGTGGCGTGTTGCGCATGACACAAGCAGCCGACTATCCCAACTTCCGATTTCAATGTCACTGCCCCTGAAAGTCATGCTGTCCTCATCGTTACCTCGATTTTCGCGTGTTTTAAAGGTTTGTTCATGTTAAAAAGAGGTATCCAAAATGGATTAGACATATATACCTTTATTTTCACACCAACCAATCTTTATTTGCAAAAGTAGTTGACATGTTTGCAAACCACTGCGCGATTGCAGTCAGTTAAAATGAGAGTTCCAGACTTCTTCATCGTGTATTAAACTATTTTCTCTTCTTATTCTCTTTGTTTCATGAAATATGGTTAGCGTAGTAATTGTCAGGTTTAGTGTCCAAAACTCGGAAGTTCTTCCAACGCTATTTTTGTTGGAGTTCTTCCGTACTACTAACTTACTAAGTTAGTAAGTATTACTGTCACATATTGATATTACTGTTAGTGTTACACTTACAGTATTATTATTTATTACTAGTATTACTATTAGTGGCCAACTTCAACATTTTGAAGACCGAGTCCGACACTTTTACTAAAACACTCCCAATACAAAATTCTCAAAGCTTCAGACTTGCCTTTCACTTTCAGTTTCAGAGTTTGGTGGATTATGGAAATGCCCAAGTAACTCAGCATGAACTAACTCTGAGTCTAACATTGTTAAGACCTGGCAAAAGCTTTGCTGTAAACAAAACAGTGGAACAGATTATAACTGTTTTAGCATACACTATGATACAGTGATACACAGTTGCCTAGAGTGATTGTGTGATTCTTTTTGGTAAAGAGACAAAGATAGCCATCTCCACTGCAGGTGTTCCAGTGAGGCAGTAACTTTTTAATTTTTAATTTTTTAAAACCAGTTCCATCAGAAGTATTTTCTCATTTTGAATGCTTGTACTTTTGTAGTTGTACTGATAGTGATACTGTGATAGTCTGAGCCTTTGCTCTTCTGTTATCAATATCACACTGTTTACACTGTCAGTGTCACTGTCACATTATCTGAAGCTACATATTAGGGTGCATGTGTGTTCAGCTGTAGCCTGACTTCTACTCCTAGTCCTACACTACGTGCTACTGCAGTAACATGGGGGTGGAATAGATAGAAAATAAGAATCAGCACAGAAGGTTGACCCCAGAAAAGAAAGTCCTCTCGCTGCTCCTGCCAGGACTCAACCACAACCTTTTGATAATGAGTCAGGCACTCTACCTGTACAACTGAGCTATTCCCAATCCCAAAGCTAATAGTAATACCATAATAAACACCACTATCTTAGAAGTCAGTTATTATAATTATACTATTTAGAGGGTAAAATTCTAAGGTAAAGGTACACCAACCTATAAAGTAGTGCAATGGTACTGGTAGTCTTGATATATTTAATAATTTGATCATGCACTTGTGCATACATGTACGATTGGCAGTGCTTATTCATTTTCAGATGTAGTTTTTAAAATGCTTTTGTTCTTGTTTTGCCAGGGCAATGGTGTGTCCTCTAGCCGGCAGGGTCTGGCAGCACTGTTTGTGTCGACCACCAGAAATTATTCAAGTGGTGAGGACAAGAGACTGATGCTTGAATCTCAACTAAGAGAATACTTAGAGATGTGGGGCATACCTCAAGGGGGAGGCACCCATTCTTTGGGATGTTATGAGATTGTGAAATTGGTTGGTTGGTTACACTTGTTAAATGATGAGTTGTCTCCTAAGTCATTGCAGGAAAGGGGCCAAATGAAGTCATTGCAAGAAAGGGGCCAAAGCCAAATGAAGTCACTGCAGGAAAGGGGCCAATGCCAAATGAAGTCATTGCAGGAAAGGGGCCAAAGCCAAATGAAGTCATTGCAGGAATGTGGCCAAAGCCACATGAAGTCATTGCAGGAAAGGGGCCAAATCTAAATGAAGTCATTGCAGGAAAGAACCCAAAGCCAGATGAAGGCATTGTAGGAAAGGGGTCAAAGCCAGATGAAGTCATTGCAGGAAAGGGACCAAAGCCAAATGAAGTAATTTTAGGAAAGAACCCAAAGCCAGATGAAGGCATTGCAGGAAAGGGGTCAAAGTCAGATGAAGTCATTGCAGGAAAGGGGCCAAAGCCAAATGAAGTCATTTTAGGAAAGGGGCCAAAGCCAAATGAAGTCATTGCAGAAAAGGGGCCAAATGAAGTCGATGCAGGAAAGGGGCCAAAGCCAAATGAAGTCAGCGCAGAAAAAGGGCCAAATCCAAACAAAGTCACTGTAATGAAAGGTTAATGTTTGAGCTTGAAATTTGGCTGTTATGAATATGAGAATGACTTCAAAGATTTTTTTCTTTCTAAATTTGCATTCTGGTATGCTTTTTGTCTCGTGTGAAAAAAAGTGGGTGTGTAATGATCAGTGTAAGTGTAACTATAAAAAAAGAAGTATAAGGCTCTGAGTTTTTGTAAACGTTCTAAGTTTAAACTTTTGTATTGTTGGAGACCAGCTATTTGCATGATGGAAACCTCTGTTGAACTGGTCCATTTTCATACCAGTTTTGACGACCTTGATCTAAATGATCCTTCAGATTTTGTATTATCACAACCTCCTTTGAGTTTTACATTTTATTAAGTTTAATTGAGTTTCAGTAACCATCAGACTTAGAGATCATGGTGGCATTGGTCACTGGAAAGAAAATGATTTTTTTCCCCTTGAGTTTAGACTGTACCTTTAGACATGATAATAAATGTACCTTTAGACATGATAATAAATGCAGTTAAGGTAAACATTGTGAATGGGAGTCTTCTGAGCATTTGCTGTTCTTGTTTTGGTTTATATATTATTATTTTTTAAACGAAGCAGAACTTTCTATATAATTTCCATTTTGGCTGCAAGTGGGCTTTAGAAGCATGTGCTCATCTTGTTTTCTTGGTGAATGGAATGATATTTTGATTTTGATATGATGTTCTCCTGGTTTCTTGTGCCCACATTTTGTTTCACATAATTATAACCACTGTTGAGCTCCACTCATCCAGGGGTGTCACTGTCAGAAATCTGAAACTGCTCAGAGTATTGTCTAGTTAGGTTCTTATGTGTTCAAGTAGGTAGGCTCCTATATAATCCAGTTGTTATAATTGGTAAATACAGGGACAGAATCAATTATAAAAATGATTTTTCATGATTTTGTTGCATATTTTATGGAGGTTTGCCCACTTAACAATAACACAAACTGCTTTTGTAAGTGTTTTATTATTGACGGTAAATCTTATTTTCCAATTTTGAATGTGTCATGTAAGCATTTGCACAGCAGTTTGTTGTCTTCAGAGCCTGCTTTTCAGTCCCAATTTTCTTTTGGGTGATGTACTAACTTGAGCATTTTAGTGCTTGAATGCATCTCTAAGTCTTGTACATGTATGAGAAGCTGACTTTGTTAAAATGCAAGTAATTTAGTTGTTAGAAACTATGTGTACTGCTTATATATGTGAAGTGCCGGAAGAGCCCTGGTCCTTGTCTTTTGGTGTTTGCAAGTAGCAGTGAAAAGTGACACACACTGACACAGTGATTAAGAGCTTGTTGAATGTACTGTACTGACATTTAGTGATTTATATAATTTTTCAGTGTGGTGAGCTCACCATAACATTAGCATGCACAAGCGATTTCTTTCATAAAGTTTATATTTTTATGTATTTTCATTTTGAACAGGTGACACCGACTTAGTGGTGATTGGCTCGGGGCCTGGTGGCTATGTCGCCTCGATCAAGGCTGCACAGCTGGGAATGAAGGTAGGGCTGCGCAGGATATTTGCAGTATCATCTCCCAGTGTTCTGTGAGGAATAATAATAATAATGTGCCTTTATTATGTGCACATCAGTGCCATGAGTGCTCACATGATACATATTAACTACAATATTCTGTACACGTGTAGAGGACTCTTACCAAAACAATTTACATAAGGCATTATATGGAAACATACTCATACACACACACACACACACACACACACACACACACACACACACACACACACACACACACATACACACACACTGTCACAGAAACTGGGTATTGATAGTAATTGGGGCGGAAATACTGTGAGAAGAGGAAGGGTTTCACTTTGGCTTTAAAAGATGACATTGACAGGGTTGAGCAGTGTCTAAGGTCTTGTGGGAGTGAATTCCAAATGTGGGGTATAAAGCAAGAGAAAGTGCAAAAGCCATGTGTCTTGCATTTGTATTGCTGGATTGTATTGCTGGAATGAAAGTCTCAAAAGCTCTGTTAAAACTCGTCACTTTGTGTTGAACTTTGAGAGGGTAGAGTGTTGTGCTACTTTCTGTTTCTTGATCCAAAAAAGTGTTATTCTTTTTCTCAAATTTTCTTAGGGTTTTCTGATCCTGGATTATTTTTGTGCTGGTTTATTTAAGATTGAAAGAAATTTTAATCTTTAAAAAAATATAGTTAAAAATCTTTCTTGACTTGGTCAGCTATTTTCTTGCAAAAATAAGCATTCATACCACATGCAGATCACCCCTTTTGGAGCGATCACTGATGTGTCCAGAAACTGCCTTTGAATTTGATGCAGCCCACAACTGTGACATGGCAAGGAGCTTTTTAAAGTTATTAATATATCAAAATTGTAGTCTGTGATTGTCCATGAGATGTTTCCAGAGATTGGCTTGACCAACTTTTTGGCATGGTAGAGAAAAACTTGCTGTTTAGGGGTAAACCCATTTGGGGAGCAATTTGTAAGTGGATGAATGGAAATATTTTAAAAGAAAGCATGGCAGTGGAAAGTAAAGAAGAAAGGATCAGTGAATGAAGGAAGAACAATGGACTGTAAACTTTCACAATACACACTGCTGTATAACTAGAAGGTCATAAGGCTGTACTGTAAAGCCTTGGCTACTACAAGCCAAGCTTTCTTTGCTTTGCATGGTTTACAGAGGTGGTTGGGATCAAGCTAGATCATGTTAGATATTTATTCAGCACTATTCACATTATGACCTAACATTTCAGATGTGAGGAACGGTATGGTAAGTCATGTTTGAGAATGAGATACACCTCAGAGATTAATTTTGAAAAATGTGATTGTGGCGGTGTGTACTGTGGGCTAGTGTAGCACTGTTGTTTTTTGGTTTTTTGAAAGGGGTGGATTTTTCTCTGTTCCCATTCTGTTGTTGACTTGTTCAGTTTGTTGTATGCAGACAGTGTGTGTGGAGAAGAATGAAACTTTGGGAGGAACATGCCTGAACGTGGGCTGCATTCCCTCCAAAGCTCTCCTCAACAACTCACACCTCTACCACATGGCTCACGACAAGGATTTACACTCCAGAGGCATCGAATGTGAGAAAAATACTGTTGAGTTTCACCATCATATTGTATTTGAATAAGTACTGTAATAGGAATAGCTGCCTATGTAGGTCTTTCAGCTCTTCAAGGGGGATAAGCCAGTAAATGCATACTCCCCCCCCATCCTCCTGTAATGTTAGCTGTTTAGTCATGTCTCATATATCTATATCTATATATATGAAGAGCTTTGTGACTGGCATAATTTCTTTCACATCAGTGCTTTTTTGCTGCTGCCTCTCCGAAGTACAGCTTTGTGCAACTTTTTTACGACCCTTGGAAGTTGGAGCAGCTATCGCATTGTTGTTTATCTTGGTCTGGCGAACTGTCCCAGACAGAAGTCAGCATAGAATGTTTTATATTTCAGCTATTCTCTGAACTTTCCCTTCTGACCCCCCTCACTCCCCCTTTTACCTCACCACACACAACTTCACAGTCTGCACACATCTTGCTTTTCTTTTCTTTTATTCTTTTTTCGCACCTGGTTAATGTCAGGACATCTGTACCAAGGTCTGTTTGTGTATGGGGGGTGTGGGGGTGTGAACATTTGTGCTGTATTTTTAGGAAAGTACTGTGCATTTAACATTGTTCCTATATATTCAGAACAGATGACAAAATAATGTGCCGAGCTCACTTTACATGCACAGCATGCACACAGAAACCCACACACAGTATGCACACTTCTGCTTTCATTTTCTTTTCACTCCTGGTTAATGTCAGAAACTCTTTCAGAGGTAGTGATGTGGATTGTGGAAATTGTTCTTGCTGTGTGTTGTAGTTGATGGACTGAGGCTGAACCTGGGCAAGATGATGGAAGTAAAAAGTAATGCTGTCAAGGCTCTTACAGGTGGCATTGCTCACCTCTTTAAAAAAAACAGTGTAAGTGATTTACCACTCGCATTTTGCAATGATCAGAGCAGAGATATTCATTGCTGATTCTTGGGGGGGGGGGGGGGGGGCGGTTCTCACTTCTTCTAGTGTTTGTTAATGTGCTAGTTTTATTTTCTAGTTTTATTTTCTTGCTGTTCTTTCTTATTAAATCTTCCTTTAATTTTTTCTGCAGATATTTTGGTCTTGAATTTGTCCTTGTGCTGTTGATGTTTTGGGGAAAATAGAATAGAACCAAATCAGACTCAAGACAGTTGTGTAAAACTGTATTTTCCCCATCAGCTGCTTTGTTTTGACATTGGTTCTGATGATTAGGAACTGTGTAGAGTGGTTATAAATGCATTCTGAGAATGGCTGGTTGCTTGAGGATGTACTTCTGGTGGAGTTTATGTACCTTGTATTTACAAGCATGCCAGGTGAGAGTTACAATTGGTGACTCAGGTGTATGTTGTTGTACTTGTGTTACATACTTCGAGCACTGATTAACTTGCTTGTGTGTTGATTCTGCTGGTGGCTAGGTCAAGGCTTTGCATATAATACAAAGTTAACTGTGAATGAAGCCTGCAGACAATTTACATTGATTCTTTTCTACAGGTCACACATGTGTCAGGCTTTGGTCGAATCTCTGGTCCCAATGAAGTGACTGTCAGCAAGAGTGATGGCACAGAGGAAAAAATCTCCACCAAGAACATTCTCATTGCTACAGGATCTGAAGTCACACCATTCCCTGGTATTGAGGTGGGAATGTGTGTGTGTGTGTGTGTGTGTGTGTGTGTGTGTGTGTGTGACTATGTGTGTGTATGTGATTGTGTGTGTGTGTCACTGATTGTATTTGAGACAGGTGTATTGGTATGTGTATATAATATGCATGTGTGTGTGTGTGTGTGTGTGTGTGTGTGTGTGTGTGTGTGTTTGGCAAACCCAGATAACCATACAATTTGGTGACTTGTGTCCTTTGAGATGTTTTACCTTGACATTCTGCCTTTTGTTCTAGATTGATGAGCAGACAGTTGTATCATCCACGGGTGCACTGTCGCTTGAAAAGGTCCCTGAGAAAATGATTGTCATTGGAGCTGGTGTGATAGGAGTAGAACTGGTAAGGGAACACATTTTGCTTCTTCTGTATTACCTCCTCTGTGTGCATGTGTGTGTGTGTGTGTATTTCTGGCATTACTTTTCTTAGTGCAGACAATTAGCCAAAGCACGGGAAAAATTCAATGAAATATTTGACAGTCTGATCCAGTACATTTTACAGGAGCCTGATCCACCTTTTATACATGTTGGGGTAAGTGATGCATTCTGTGATTTAGTGGTGTGCTTGTACCTTGCCCTTTTCTGGCATTGTGTTGTCCCAGATTTCATGAGGTTTCTAGCTTGTGCTTTTATTCCCCAAAGTCTGACACAGGTATTACTGGGACTGGGTGGTAATGCTCATAGGTGTTATCTTAGATGGTGGACATTTCAGGTTTCACTTTAATGGGTAATTTCCAGTATTTGATTGGTCAGGATCAGCATATATATACCAGAAACAAATTTGGCAGTTGGTCAGACATACCTGCTGTTATTTTGCTTGACTGGTCCTTAAAAACAACAACAGGAGGGGGGGGGGGGGGGGGCATTCTAGATGGGAGAGGGAGCTGTGTATTTCTAGTAGAGCTCTAGTAGTAGCATAAATGGATGTGTATCTGACTGGTTACAGTGATTGTTTGACCAGTTTCCATGAACCACTTTTGCCACCTCATAGATGTCACACCAATTTTTGAAATGTCTAGCATGCTCACTGCATTCTCGTTCATTCTCCATGTGATCAGAGTGAATTGTGATGCATAGCAGAAATCAAGACACAGGCCGAGTTCTGCACTCACAATTGGCAAGGCTATCTTTCTGTTGCTGTGACTTTCAGGGGTCAGTGTGGCAACGTCTAGGAGCGCAGGTGACATGTGTGGAGTTCCTGGCTCATGTGGGCGGCTTGGGCATTGACATGGAGATTTCCAAAACTTTCCAGCGTAGCCTTACCAAGCAGGGCCTGAAGTTCAAACTGAACACCAAGGTGTTGTCTGCTGCTCGCAATGGTCCCAACATCAAGGTCAGCACAGAGGGCGTCAAGGACAGCAAGAAGGAAGAGGTCAGTTGAAATGGTTTCAGATTTTCTTGGGGGGGGAGGGGGAGAGGGGGGATAAAGGGTGTGGCTGCCAGTTGTCTGGGTGTGGAAACAGCCATTACTGTTGTGATTTCTTTGGCTGCAATGCATGTGATCCCAGTTTTGTGAATTGCTGATAGTATTTATCGAATTTGGTGATTGTAGTGACACTTGACACGACTATCATAATCTATTCAAGGGACACAATTAATATTAAATTTTTTTTTTTTTTTTTTTGACTGGGCAGAAAGGTAAATGTTGATATTTTAAGTTAAAGCTTTCAAACTTTGCATAACCATAACCTTAACTTGGGTTTGCCTGTTCACAACAATGTTAAACCTTGGCCCATTTAATGGGCCATAGGCCATTTCCATGGTTCATGGGATGGTCAGAAGTTACGGAAAGATGTACCTTACGATTTTTCGTCCCCTTTTTTGTATATGTGCAGAAATGTTGCATTTTCAATTCCACTTTGCTTCATAGCTCTTAGCAAATGGTGTGTGGTTGTTTATTTAGTGTCGTAAATTTTGTATTTTTTTCTCTCTGTTGTTGTGAGTCCTGTTGATCAAATAAACAACCCATGTGTACTTTTGCAGCTTGAGTGTGATGTCTTGTTGGTGTGTATTGGTCGACGGCCATACACAGAGAAACTGGGTCTGGACAGTGTTGGTCTGCAGACAGACAGCAAGGGTCGTGTCCCTGTGAACTCACGTTTCCAGACATCTGTACCAAGGTCAGTTTGTATGTAGTGTGTGTGTGTGTGTGTGTGTGTGTGTGTGTGTGTGTGTGGTGTGTGTGTGTTTAAACATTCATTCTGTTTCTAGGGAAGTACTGTGCTAGTAACATTGTTCCTATATATTCAGAACAGATAACAAAATATTGTGCTGAGCACACGTTACATACGCACGTACACATGCACGCACACAGGCACACACGCATGCACGCACACGCATGCACACACACAACACACACACATGTAAAAGAGTAAACATTTAATAATTAACAGAAACATGTGCTGGGCCTTGTCACCTTTTTACCCTTCACTCCTCTTTCAGTATTTATGCCATCGGTGATGTGATCCAAGGTCCCATGCTGGCACACAAAGCTGAAGATGAAGGTGAGACATGCACATTTTATTGTGTTCACTTTTAAATAATATACTATTGTCAGATTTGATGCTGTGGTACAGATATATAATATATATGTCCTTGACTTCAGTCTGGTCAGTACTCACACCTCCCATTTCGTACCATTGTTACTTGGAGCAACAGGTTTTTGTAGTGTCTGTTGCAGAGGTGCTTTCGTGTGTGTGTGTGCCTGCCTGTGTGTGTGTCTGCTTGTGTATGTGTGTGCTCTTGCGTGTGTACCTATGTGTGTGTTTCCTCTCCTGGTCAACTAATACTTATCTGCAGTGGGCTAATCTTTGTGAAGAGTATGGAGGCTGAATGTCTGTAGAGTTCTCAGAAGTGATCTTTGTCTGTCAGTGTTTTGTTCAGCCTGATTTTCTGGCTCCATACTGGCCCAGTGCTTTACTTTCTTTCAGTAGTCTAGTCCCTGGATGATAGAGATGAGGGTGACCTTTTTGCTTATTGCTGCAGAAAATGCGATAGATCCTTAAGGGGGGATATGGTAGTGCAAACTGATTTTTTTTCTTTGTCAAATCAAGATTTTGCATTTAGGGTCATTTGAAAGACCTTACATTGTAAGTTTAAAAAAGTATAATTATATGTTGTTTTCGACACCTGTTGCCATGGAAACAATCCAAGATGGCCACCAAACAACCTTTTTTTAAATCCCTACTCCTCCAAAGATACTGCACATAGAACAAAACTGCATTTTGAACTTTAATTAAGATCCCAATATCAAACTTCATACAGAAGGTTTTATGGATATCTTCATTTTTGACTTTTTACAAATATTTTACATAAACATGTGGAAAATTTAATGATTTTTATATATTCCATGTTACATAAATACACCAATTTTCACTTTATCAATAAAACCTTCTGTATGAATCAAGATAAATGTACAGAGTAACACCATGTCAAGTTTCAAAGCTGTATCTTTATTACAACCAGAGCCTTAGGAATTTTAAGTTGAAAATATGCAACAAAAAGTAATTTAACAGAAAACGATGGAACAAAGTCATCATCACCGTGTGCTTGTATTCCCAGCACCATGATCACTTGATTGTCTCCAATACTGCTTTCGTGGCTAAACACAACCATTCTTGGGTTGACTTCATACGCTACGTTCTTCTTGTCACTGAACTGCGTTCGTGGAGACATTTCAAATTTCTTGTACTCGCAAAGATCGCAATTCAAAGCAAGCTTTGATGCGAATCCAGCCCTCTGATCCGATCCCTCACACACTGAAATGTACAGTCCGGTTTCTCCACAAGTAGGGCACGAAACATCAGTCAGCAAACAAGTCAACTGGAACACACGAGCAATAATCCAAGATTGTTCAGTTCCATCTGCAACACGATCTGCAGCTCCCATCATCTCAATTTTGTTTCCGAGAGGCACCCACCACTTTCGGTTCACACGGCGTCTTCACGATTATTCACCCTCACTTTCTTCTCAGCTTTAGCCGTTCGACACAAAAGCACTGTGTCATGAGTCCGCTTATTTTGCTTCCGTGGGATCTCTGGTATTGATGGCAATACACAGTTTCGGGAAAAAAAGAGTAACTTTAGGGAATATTTGCAGAAATACTTCGTGTATCGATTGAGCTCGTCAGATTTGTTGACAAATTATCAACAAAACGGAAATCAAGTGCAGTGCATTGTGGGAAGGCCGAGTATAGCCGAGCGTGGCCGGAGTCTTGGTTCTGATTTCTGATTGGTCGATTTCAAAATCCAATGATGTCATGCTAGTCACTACTCCAAATAAGGAGATTTCCGTTGAAAATCAAGGCTCGGCAACGGCGGGAAATCTATTTATGGTCGGTCTCGGCAATTATGACGACTTGGAACCAAGAGGAGAGGTCGACCTCTCCAACGATACCAAACTTGACCTACTTTTCACTCGACTTCGGGCCGTCGTCAAGGGTCAAACAATGTGCTTTTCTCCCAAAATAAATTCAAAACAACGCGACAAACTTTGATAAGCACTCTTTATTGGCACATTTGAAGGCATTAAAAACAATTTTCATGCAAAACATGGGCTGAAAATGTGTTTAATATGTGTCAAAGAGTACGTATCTGTTGAGAAAAAAAAAAGTGACAAAAAAAAATTTGGGTCAAATTTGCACTACCGTATCCGGCCTTAAGCAGCTGGAAACAAAGAAAGGAGTAAGAAAAATGTACCCAGCTGCCTTGCAAAAAATTGATGGTTTCCATGACATCACGCTAGGTAAACGCTAAAATATGGATAGCTGGTAGGACATGGGCAGCACAAAGCTGTCAGTTGGTTACTGCTTTTCCCTGGTAAAGAGACCTAAATTCTGGCAAGGGATTAAGGGAGGGCACAAAATGTGAAAATGTATAAACCGTGGCTTAATTGATTGGCAGTGTGGATCATCGTAACCCGACCCCCACCCCCCCACTCCCTCTGTTCCCCACCCACCTACTGCTGTGCTGACCGATAGATGTTGATATGAACAGGGATAATATGTGTGGAGGGCATGGCTGGAGGGGCAGTGCACATCGACTACAACTGTGTTCCATCCGTCATCTACACTCACCCAGAGGTCGCCTGGGTTGGCAAGAATGAAGAGCAGCTGAAGGAAGAGGTGGGCGTTCCTTTGCTTTGAAGTCGGAGCGTTACTGTTTCCTGCCCCTTTCAGATCCATACCAACTCACATAAGAATTAAGATGCTTCTTTTTTTCTTCTTTTTTTAAGTGTCCATTGTAGTGATCAGTGTTAAGCTGTCTGGCTGACTAGTTGGGTGTGGCAGAAACATTAACATTGCCATTTTTTCAGAGACTACAGATGTGAAAACTGATAAACTTATTAGTTATGCATAATTCTTGTAGTTGTACCAAAATAGAACTTTTCCTATCCATGCACTGTCATGTCACATCAGCTTCAGGAAATGGAAATTGGAGTGTTTAACCTTGTGTATATTTTCATCTGCATTGTTTGCTGTTATTTTTTTCTTTCTCAGAGGCTGTTGTTTCAGGCAAGATCTTTATACTTTACATGGTAATAAAATGCTTTGGGATTTAGACTTTTAAGTGTAGTGGGATCAGAATATTATTTGTGGCTTTCACTGCATGGTCAAATTCATGCACATGAAAGAGAATATGGATCTTGATGTCATGTGTCCATCATGTCATTTTGATCAGAGACGGACAGGCAGAATCTGGTGATAAAGCTTCTTTGTGAAAAAGTACATCTATAGTACCTGTGTATGATTTCCCCAAAGATGTCTTTTGGGAGTTCTGTTAAGAAAATTTGCATCTGCTTTTTTTGTGCCGAAGAATGTTCTCTTCAGCAGGATTTTTCAAGGGGAAATAAAACTACATTTTTGTTTTGAAAATGCTGAGTGTTAGCTTTTCGTTTTCTTGAAGCATCCAAATCAGTTATAAATAGAAGCTTCAGTGTAGAAAAATGTTGTTCTCTAACTTACTGATTCATACGTGACCTGCGTTCAGGCTGACATGCATGCAAGTGGTCTTGCTGATTGCACAGAAGGTAAGTGCAGCAACAGTGCAGATTGCCTGTATGAGTTTTTGTTTCTCTTACAGGGTGTGGAATACAAAGTGGGCACCTTCCCTCTGCTGGCCAACAGTCGCGCCAAGTGCAACAATGACACCGACGGTTTGGTCAAGGTCCTCGGCGACAAGAAGACAGACCGCCTTCTGGGAGCACATATAATGGGATCGGTGTGTACAGAATTTGACTTCATATTTTGTTTGAGGGCATATACTGACCTCTTCATGTAAAGTTTCATCACAGAATCTATAGTATCAGGTAGACCTATACTTAGATACTTGGACAGAGACATAGATAAGCAGTGTTTAATTCCAGTCAGCTGACAGGTGACATTATTGTAATGCAGTGCATCATGTTTGATTTATCTTTCTGGTGTAGATTCAGACCAGGTAGTTTCTTTGTGTTTCTCTGTCAGTTGTATTTGTGCAGTGGAACTACCTTGCCCACAAAACCCTGAAAGGTTATCCATGTCCAGATGTTTGTAGTTGTACATAATGCATAGCACTAAGTATGCACTGTCCTCATTCAGTCAAATAGTTGTGCTGGAACTAGAGGAGTATTTGGGTGTTGCAAGTGATGTGTTTGTTGTTTTAATATTAGGTGGCGGGAGAGCTGATTAATGAAGCTGCCTTGGCGCTGGAGTATGGAGCTTCATGTGAGGATATTGCCCGCGTCTGTCATGCACATCCTGTAAGTTCATACAAGTCATGTGTGTTTGCTTCAGCATTTCCCTTCTTTCTCCCACTTAAGTCTTTGTGATTTGAATTTGAAATATGTTTTATGTGAAGGATTTTTTTGCTTTAAACATGCTCTCTCTCTTAAGTTTAAACATACTCTTTGTGTGTGTGTGTGTGTGTGTGTGTGTGTGTGTGTGTGTGTGTGTGTGTGTGTGTGTGTCTCTCTCTCTCTCTCTCTCTCTCTCTCTCTCTCTCTCTCTCTCTTTGTACCCTTGTTTGGCTGCCTTTTGGTGAAAATGTGTTTATTCTCAGAGGTTAAATGTTGAAGGTAATTTCCTAATCACACTACATTTTTAGTGGCGGTAACAACTGTTGACAGATCATTCACAGGAATCACATTGTTACAGGTGCACATGGATACACACAAGACAAACATGAATACAGTGTGCTGGTATTTGCAATGTCACTCTTATTCAAGAGACATACAATGCTGATTTGACTCTTCTTCAGTACAACTGCAGTGATCTTCTTGTTTGCTCCACAGACTGTTGCAGAAGCCTTCAGAGAAGCAAACATTGCAGCTTCGTTCGGCAAACCCATCAACTTCTGATCACTTGTTCAGTCAAGTGTTTCACTGCATCAGTGTCAGTCAAACTCGCGTGGCGAAATTGAGAGGAGTGCCCTGCAGCAAACTTAGCACATGCACCTGTTGCTGAATTATGCTGACATTGTTGACACAGTTGAGCTTCAAAGATGGAGCAATTCCGAAGAGAGCTCATTACCAGATGTGGTGTAAGTCAGTCCATCCATCCTAAAGACACTGGGAGATGTGCACCTTGACTTATGAGTTTGATACCACCAAGGGGATAGATTTTATTTGTGAATTCAGCAGAATGATTGCCTTCTTGTAGTCTGTCCAAAGTGTTGTAATTGTGATAGGCGGATTTTTTAAGGAGCACACAACTTTATTTAGATTTTTTCTTCTTCTAATCTTGCAATCACCAAATAAAGCTTTTAGTTTTATTCTTTCCATATCTGTTTTCTCTTGTATCAAAGGAAATTTCTTTTAATTAAGGTGGGTGGGGGATCTTGTTTCATATTATTAATAACCTTCATGCCAGCAAGGACATCAGCCCAAAAAGTTTTTGAAATGACCATGGACCTAATGAAGGCAGGGAAAAAGTTAAAGGGCTTTTATTTGTGTTGAATATTGATTTTGTTGTAGTGAATGATGAGATTAGAAATACATTATCAGTGCCCTATGGACTATCCATTTTAACCGATGCTGTTTTAAGTTTGACTATTCAGTCCAAGAAAGCTGTGTGTTCAGGTGAAAAATGTGTCTCATCTCATGCTGTCAGGTTCCAGATGCAGGATTCTTGACAAGACTCTGATGTTTATGATCTATACTGAGGAAGTGTTCTATGTTCTCTCACATAGATTTGATTTTCAGGGCATTGGTTCTGTTTGTACATTAGTACTGGGTATAGAACTCACTGCAATTTGATTTCCAGTGGTGGGCAGGAGTTTAATTGTACATAAAATGTTAGCTATATTTAACTGCTTATACAGCAGCCAGCTATTTCATGATGAAGCTATGTGACGTGCCACTGACAGTGTTTGTTAACTGTGTGTGTGTGTGTGTGTGTGTGTGTGCGTCCATGGGTGTGTGTGAAAGGTTAACTCCGAAGCCAAGGTGATCATGACCCTGTTGGTGTGACTAGATGCAGCATCTTGGGCATTTTTGTTTTTGTTTTGACCCTCAAAAAATGTACTATGTATGCAATGATCAGTGTTGGGCCATGCAGCTGTGGCAAAATCCTGACTGCGTGGATTTTTGTGCTGACTGTCTAATGACTTTCTTTCAAGCTTTGTGTGATGGAAACATTTGCTTAGTTTCATGAACCCTAAATTCAATTACGTAAGTAGGTTGATCAGATTTGGGACTGCACTGTCATCCCCGTTAACAACCAGAGTTTGATTTTGATGGTAAATAGAATGTCACTGGCATGATAGATAAATAAATGTTTTTTAATGACCAGTCTACCATGATGGTTATAATTAACATGATGAAACACATTGAAGTTTTTGTTGGAACACAATACATGCTAAAATACCAACATGTTAAAACTAGTACATTGTCAACTTAAACCAGAAGACCTTGGACTCAGAACTGTATCAGACAGTTGTGTTGATTGGTTGCTTACCAATCTTAACCCAGTCATACCAGTCTTGGTCACCATGACCTGTTTTAAATATCACCAAATTGTCAAACAGCTGAAAAATAAAAAATAAAAAATAAAAAAACTGTGACACAATGAAATGTCCTTGGTCTGTGTGTATGATTTACGACATAACGTGATTGGCCTGACAGTTTTAGGACACCAGTAGATAAGAAGTAAAGTAAGTGGAGACCCTACTCTCCCATCCCCATCCAGCATGCTCACACACACACACAGACACAGACACACACACACACACACACACACACACACACACACATGCATGCACACACATGCAGACAACACTCAAATGCATTGCACATGTCACATTTAAGTGCAAGTACATTCTCCCGCTTTGTGGTGAAATCTGATTTCAAAAGAATGTGCCATTAACCATAGTGATACAGAGTTTGTGGTTTGTTTTGAGGAAGTAATTTCTGCTCCTTTTTAATCATTGCTTTTTCACTGTTTGTAAGAACATCACAGATAAATATGAACGGTAAAAAGTAATGATCATTAACCATTAAATTCAGTTAAACATTAGTCATGGTTTATTTTGAAGAGGCCAGTTTCCCTCCTTTTTCAGGACTGCAATTTCAGTGTTTAAAGGATTAATTTGACAAAGAACAGACATGCACAAATATGAAATATGAATACTGTTGATCAGTGTGAATAAAGTGCTCCCCTGAACTGATAAAAGGAGAACTATACACAACAATCTTTCTTTAAAAAAACAACTTTTGTTGCCTCTATCCATATTCAAGTATTGTATTTTTTGTTTTGTTTTTTATTAGATGTGTCTTTTTGCATGTTGAAAAGAAAATGGATAGTTATTAGTGTGGTTCAGCAGGAGATGGGATGCACAAAAGCCTCACTTTTATGAAAGCATCAGGTACTTGGCAAACAAGCTGGCCAGTTTATGATGAAAGTGTTCAACTGAAGTACAATTTTAACCAAAAATAGAGCAATGTCCATAGTACTTGGACTCTTAAGGTGCTGTTGAAGAATCTGTCCCTCTGTCTGTGAGTGCATGTGTTTACCACTCTTGAACTTCAAATTTTGGCACAGAAAACGTTTCATTTGCTTCCACTGGCGTAGCTTTAGGATTATTAAACATCACATGTTGCTTTTGTCTGATGTACTGAGACACTTACTGATGTACTGGGAAATCCAGTGGCATTCTATGTGCATCATTCATAACACTTTGGGTAGTAGTTATGGAAACTGATCAATGTAGATTGTATGTACACTCAGTGAATGGCTGCAAAAGTCTTTAAACTTTTAATAAAACTGAGAAAACTGGTGTAAAAGTTCTGTGTGGGTATGTGTAACTTACTTTGCGATAGTGTGTTAATGTGTTATTATAGGTCACTGTTATTACAGTTACTTCAGATTTGCACTATGGTAACCTTTGTTGAACTTAATTCTGTTGGGGCGAAATATTTGTAGCTCCATAGTCTTCTGATAATTGGGTTTAAGGCCCTGATAGTTATAGGTCATATCTGCGCGAAACATTAAATCAGTATTTTTACATTACTTCATAATTATAATGTATTGAACCAAGTAGAAGTCTAACAATTTGACAGTGTTAAGTAAGTAGCTTGATGTTTTATGCCCAGTCAACCAATCAACAATGTTGAAATTTCCTAAGAATTAAATTTCTATAGCGCCTTACCCAACTGCATTGGCACAAGGCACTTTACGATCTTCATGTTAAAAAATATTAAAAAACAAAATGACAAACAAAACCCCAAAACTTTTTCATTCCTTTGCAACAGGGGTAAAAGGCAGCTTTCTTAAACTGTGTGTATATCAGAGATCACAAGATTATCGTCATAAATAACAGCCTTGAGCCTGGATTCTGTGTCACCAAGAACGTTCAAGTTTTGTTCTGAATTAAGTAGCATGGTTAGGTCTTTAATTTTATATTGAATGAATGCAGTTTAATTTGATGGTCAATAATGAAATTGTCAGTTTCAAGTAAAGGTTATTTGTTTACTGGAAGGGGGAATGAAAGTTAAGTGACTGCAGATAAATCTACAAAAAACAAACAAATAAAAAAAATCACGAAATTTGACAATGTCAAGAGTGTAAACTGCTGGTTTTTCTCCGGCATATGGCGTGCGCAAAGCCTGGCAGTGAAGGGGTTAAACGGTGAAAAATGAAATGCAGGATACTGTCTACTTTTGGTTGAGCTGTTTTGTTGTGTTGTTTTGGTGTCCAGTGTTCGGACGAATGTTGGCATGACAATCCTGCTTTGAACAATGAACATAGCAACAATAAAAAAATAAAAAAATCACACACACACACACACACACACACACACACACACACACACACACACACACACACCAAAACAAATAACCACACCTTTGGACGTTTTACATTAAGCAATACCCACGTAACCTACGCAGCTGACTGTGAGTTCATAATAATAATAATGGACATTTTTGTAAGGTGGCTCCAAGCACTGAACAATGCAAATAGAACATAACACACATGTACATCGAAATAAATATAACATACCGCTACAAATGATACACACATCAATACAGGTTCGAACATAAATGACCATATTATGCAAAACACAGGCGCGCGCGCGCGCGACACACACACACGCACGCACGCACTCACATAGTGCATGCGCACGCATACACACATGTGAACACACGCACACACATACTGAACAAACTAATAGGTTGAAGGACTGTGTTGCTTAGCTGAAGAGTCTAGAGAAGAGAAGCATCTTGAGTTTGTTTCTGAAGGAAGAGAGAATAGCCCGACATCCTGAGGAAAGTTGTTTCAGATGCGGAAACCGACTGTGAGAAAGAGCAAAAACCACGGTGTGTTGCAGTTAAAATGTTAGAGTTTGAGCATGCGTGCATGTCTGCGGAGCGGAAAGGGCTGTAATGGTGCAGTAGTTGAGAAAGATAAGAGAGGGAGAACCAGTGACTGAGTTGTAATACATACAACCAGTTTTGTATTTGATTCGTTCAGAAATTGGGAGCCAGTGAACTCGAACTCGAAAACTTTATTTTCCAAGTTGTAGGAGAGGTGTGTAGTTCCGTTTTGCTGGCGTGGTGCTCTGAGAATAAGGCTTGCAGCGGTATTCTGGGCTTATGGAGCAAAAACACAAAAACAAAAAGTCCTTTGACTGTAAGCCACCTGAGCATAGCTTACAAGTTTCTTCTGGAATCACAACTTTCGGAATGTCACCATAATCAAAGGCTGAGGGTGGTTGTGGGTGGCACTAACGTCGCTTTTGCTAATTATTTGAGAAACGAGAGCCATCACCAATCAGACCAACACTGGGACCGTTCTAAAAGCAACACTGGCGGAAGCTTCTCGGAGATGGAGTGGAGCGTATACTTATGGGCTTTCCCCCGCGCATACTGATGTTCTGATTTCAACCGAAGTGAAGAGACGGACTGAACAGGGCCAGCCTGGTCTGTTGTGACGTTGACACACTGTCAGGACCATCATGTGGCTCTGGAGCGCAGCGTCTCACCCAGACGGCTCCAGAACCTTTCAACAACGGACGGGGAACACTCGCGACCGGGCCACTCAATCCAGGGCATCGTGCGGAGCAGAGTGGTCACGTGAGCATCCATCAACGACACGGACAACGGCTCCAGCAGCAAAGTGGTGACGGGAATCTGACGGTGGATGACGCCGTAGCGGTGGGCCACGAAAAGCTCGAAGCGACTCCAGTCATTCTTGAGGGAGGCGTTGGAGAGGATGAGCAGAACGTGTCTAGACTCCTCCATGCGTTCCACAATGTTCTGGGAAATGTACCTGCCCGGGATGAAGTCTCTCTCGTGGATGCACAGCGGCAGCCGACGGGTACTTTCTAAGGCCGGGAGTACCTGCAAAACAATAACAAGACGTGTGGGTTAGGTAAATGGCTCGTTTATCCACTCTTGCAGAAGGATCGGTACACACAAACAGTCCAGGCAGCGACCGACAGCCTACACAGCGGCAGCCAGTGGGTACTGTCTAAGGCTGACAGTACCCGAAGAAAAAGAGTAAAGGGGTTACTTTTGTACTTTCAAGACATTGCAGTTTGACGCACAGATATTAGTGTTCCACTGACTTTGGTGAGCACAAAGTTACTGTTCTCTTTGCAGTTGGACTCACAGATGAGATGTTAGTGTTCCAATGACCTTGGTGAGTATACAGTTACTGTCCTCTTTGCAGTAGGACTCACAGATGAGATGTTAGTGTTCCACTGACCTTGGTGAGTACAAAGTTACTGTCCTCCTTGCAGTAGGACTCACATATGTTAGTATTCCACTGACCTTGGTGAACACAAAGCTATTGTTCTCTTTGCAGTTTGACACATAGATGTTAGTGTTTTGCTGACCTTGGTGAATACAAAATTACTGTCCTTGCAGCTGGACACAACGATGTGTTTCACTGACCTTGGTGAGCACGAAGTTGCTGTCCTTTCAGCAGAACACACAGATGCAAGTGTTTGACCTTGGTGAGCTCGAAGTTGCTGTCCTCCTTGAAGCAGAACACACAAATGCAAGTGTTTCACTGACCTTGGTGAGCACGAAGTTGCTACCCTTTCAGCAGAACACACAGATGCAAGTGTTTCGCTGACCATGGTGAGCATGAAGTTGCTGGCCTCCTTGACTTGGTGAGCACGAAGTTGCTGTCCTTTCAGCAGAACACACAGATGCAAGTGTTTCACTGACCTTGGTGAGCACGAAGTTGCTACCCTTTCAGCAGAACACACAGATGCAAGTGTTTCACTGACCTTGGTGAGCACGAAGTTGCTGTCCTCCTTGCAGTAGGACACAAAGGCAGTGAAGCGTGCCCTGCTGCGACGCTGGGGGTGGGCGCCGCGCCGTGCCAGGCGCACGTGCATCGTGTACAGCCAGAACCTCACTTGCCAGCGGTACCTGTGGAGGTTCACATGTCATGCTGAATAGATTGCTTTGCAGCCGACCGTCTGCCGGTACGTGACAGATAAATGAATAAAACCAATAATCATATGCTACTTCCTTCTGGGCATGGCTGAAATATGCGGCTTCAAGCAGCGTTTGCCAAAGCCACTGCGCGGTGAAGTTGCAGAATTTGCAAGTGCTCGTGTGTGTGTGTGTGTGTGTGTGTGTGTGTGTGTGTGTGTGTGTGTGTGTGTGTGTGTGTGCGTGTTGTTTTCTCACTCTTCACTTTGTCGTTGTCGTATATCCTGCGGGGAAAGGTTGGGGGAGGGGGCTAGTGTAGTTATTCCATTCTGTCGTATATCCTTGAAAGGGAAAGCGCCGTAGGACTAGTGTAGTTATTTCTCACTCTGTCGTTGTTGTATAATTATATCCTTCAAGGGGATGGCGGGGATTCGGAGTGGAAGGAGGGGCTAGTGTCTAAATTATAGTTTGTAACAAAATAATTTGGTTGCCAACATTTCAGAGTCCCTCTTCATGCCCTTAAGAGTCTTACTTGTAGAGCAGGGTGTACACGAGGATGCAGAAGATGATGAGAAGGCAGACTGCGTACACGAGGATCTCCTGCTCGATGGTCAGAATGCAGTTGCGCACGGACAAGGGCACTTTCTCCAAGGGCGTGTTGTACTTATCTTTAGGAGTGATGCAAACATACTGGCGGCCCACAAAACGACCTCAAAGGTGAAAGAAAATAAATCAGTGATAAGTTAGTTGTGGTATGTTACAGTTGACGCGGCTCAGTCACCTTCGACTGTTGTTGACCTTCTTTTTTTTCTTTTAATTTTTTTTTTTTTATACAGCGCTATCATCCGCTCTCTAGCAGACTCACTGCACTCGCATGTGATTATACATGAGTGACTAGCTTTTCATAACGCGTTTTTTTGAATATCCACCGAAGTGGTGTACTTACAGCGCTGACATGGCAGGTGCCATGTGAAACTGCTGCCGTCTCGGCGCGTTCTGTGTACACCATACAACCATGCACCATATCACTGCGCCGAGACGGCAGCAGTTTCACGTGGCACCAGCCGTGCAACAACCAAATAGCGCTGTCAGTACACTATTTCTGTGGATATTTAAAAAAAAAACAAAAAAAAAAAAACCGCTCTATAAAAAGGCTACAGTGACTCATTCAGTCACATGCGACGTGAGCGCAACGAGTCTGCTCGACAGCGGAGAACAGCGCTATTTACAAGCGATCAGTAATACACACACCACACACACACACACACACACACACACACACAGAGCAGTCAACTGAAATAATAAAAAAAAGTGGAAGGGACAGACTTAGTTATTAGGCCTGTCGCTTCCACAGTATTATTAGTACCCAATACCCGCTTACAAATCGCGCCACGAGCAACGACGCGCTGATAGTTCTTCGAGATCTATTGCGTAATCAAATATGGCAATGGTTGGAGGAAAGATTTCGTAAACCAGTGCTTGGAGTTTGAAGTCAATCTTCACTCAAGTTAAGCCATGGCCTCAGCGTGTCTAAAATTCCGAGGAGAAGGTAGTACACAAGCGAAACTACGGTGTTTCCTCTAATACTGTACACCCTGCGACAGACAGCCCGCAGGCGCAGTGAGGTACCCACCATTCTGGCAGCTGCACTCCTGACTTCGGGGTGAGGAGTTCGGGTCGCAGAGTCTGCTTTCTCCACCAAATAAGCCGGGACAGCCAGCACTGCTCGAAAACCTCTCCCAAGTATACTTCCCTTACCTGTTAGCCGTGTAGCTTCGGTGGAATTGGAAAGGTGGTAGCAAGCCTTGTAGAGGTTCAGGAAGGTGAGCAAGTCGCAGGTGCAGGAGAAAGGATTAGATTCCAGGTTGATGCTGACGTTCCTCTCCAGAAGGGCCTTTAGCACGTCCACGTCAGGGCTGGCCAGGTAGTTGTGGCTGGAGAAGCAACACCAATGAAAGCAGATGCTCGCAACGAAGAATCAGCAAACAAAAAGGAGTTAATTAGCGCTCGAAATACGTCACACAAGTACAACACCACAAAGACCCGACTCACCTACGGTAACTCTCACCTGGCATGCGTGTAAATACAATGTACATAAATACAAGCGGGGAGGATGTACCTCTGGTGGAGTTTATGTACCTTGCATTTGCACACACGGCAGGTGAGAGTTACCGTAGGTGACTCGGGTCTTTTTTGTCGTACTGGTGCTACGTATTTTGAGCGCTAATTAACTCCCTTGTGTGTTGATTCTGCACGAGCGCTCTGAGCTAGTCGTTCTCTTTCAGATTTGGGCTCGAAACGCAGGCGAAACTGAACGGATTTTACAGTTCCTTCATGAAACCACTGGGTACGACTCTCGCGGGTAGCATAGACTATCTGTAACAGAAATGCATAGACACAGAATCGTAGAAAGCACACCGTGAGATGCAAATATTTGCACGTTTTGTACGTTCTGGGCCCACGTGCATCTATCTATATATGGTTTCGCACAACATACCTGACTCATCAACAGCCAGACAACCCAGGAATGCATTTAGCCCCGTCGGTTCCATGGCTTCAAACGTTGTGCAAAAGCACATATCGGAATGAGATCAAACACACAAAAGATTTAAAGGAGAACGCCTATTTTTAATTAGACAACACAAAACACGCGCGATTTGTCGGTGACAAAATCTTATTCAAACAACAGAGAGATAATATACAGATAATATACAAACTAACAAACCGATGATAGGGATGAATTTGACCTACTTAACTTGGTGGAGACGTATTGGGCAAGATTGCTAATAGCCTACATAGCATTATGTAATATAACGCAATGAATAATGTATCAGAAACTGGTTATGTTAAAATAGTTTACATCTCATGCCGTCTATGCTTACACACGCTCACACGCATGCACAGACCTGAGAACACGCACACACACGCACACACACACACACACACACACACACACACACACACACACACACACACGCACGCACGCACGCACGCACGCACCCCAGCACGCACACGCACGCACGCACGCACGCACGCACGCACGCACGCACGCACGCACGCACGCACGCACGCACGCACGCACGCACGCACGCACGCACGCACGCACGCACGCACGCACGCACGCGCACGCACGCACGCACACACGCGCACTCACGCACACACACTATAGACGGTGTTTTTCATAAACCTCACATCCTGTTAAGCTTTGGAAGCATCTGTGCCACCTCTATTTCTAAAGTGTGTGTGTGTGTGTGTGTGTGTGTGTGTGTGTGTGTGTGTGTGTGTGTGTGTGTGTGTGTGTGTGTGTGTGTGTGTGTGTGTGTGTGTGTGTGTGTGTGTGTGTGTGTGTGTGTGTGTGTGTGTGTGTGTGTGCATACGTTTGCATTATGACGTTTCTAAGTCTGGCGTCCGCGATAAGCGGTAAGAAAGAAGGAAGTTGGAACGAAAAAAACAACAAACGAAAAGCAACAAAAAAATGAAATGAGACATGAAGTGTCACTGGCTGTGAATGTCGCAATGCGAAAGTTGGATCTGCAAACATTCATCACTGCAAACATGTACCTTTGCAGTTGCAGATTTACGTCTGCACTGATAGTTTTAGGCTACTTTTGCGCCTGCAAAAACAGGAAACAGTTTTACAGAGGCAGATCTCTTTTTTCCCTTCTTTTTTTCTTTTTTGTGTTGTTGTTGTTGTTGCCTGTTGTTGTTGTTGCCTGTTGTTGTTGTTGTTGTTGTTGTTGTTGTTGTTGAGGCACTGCTCCCGTCTGAAGAGCAGACCCCCAGTCCGTTACTCCATCAATCCCCCAAGTTGGACTTCCTGATGGCTTTGATCAAAAGTGTTTCTGGCAAAAAAGTAAACCTGGTCAACACGACAACATGGCATGAAGGGACACAGAAGCTGAGATAATTTTTATTCATTATGCAATGGTAGATGACGATAATAATTGATCAGTAATTGCTACGGAAATCATTTCGGTTTGAAACTACTTCATAGGGCCGCAGACCACGTTTACTGCCACATTTTGTCGCAGATTGTGTTTTTGTCCTAATAAATAGCGTTCTGTTGAACATTTTACGTGTTTGCATCTTGTTTTACAATGCTGGCAGTCATTCTTGTTTCATTTTTTTTTTTTCACGCTTACTGTCATAATTATCCCGGTGTTAACCAGGCCCGGAAACTGTGGTACCTGTGGTATTGGTCAAGTAATTAGAACAACACCAACACAGACACATCCGTGAAGTGGATGAAGCTCGGCTGTGGTCCGAGCCTAGCTACTGGGCCCATAGAACTCCCAGCTCTGGGTAGGAGCCAATAAGGGCTGAAAAATCCCACATGACTGATGGGATTCGAACCAATGACCTAGTTCCGACCCGCAGTCCGAAGCATTAACCACTGAGCTACGGGGGCCGGTGGCAAATGAATTTTGCAGCGACAAATAACTTTGTTGCTGCAAAAAAAAAAAAAAAAGAGAAGACTTTCCGTCTAAAAGCTTTGACACTACAGGTCGCATTATCAGCTTCCTCACTCATAGCAGATTTGCAGCTGCAAAAATGTGATGCAGGTTTTGTTGCTGCAAAGTTGATTATGCCGCTGCAAAAGTGCCTGCCGCCTTTGCAGCTGCAGATGTAAAGCCGTCGGTGAAAGGTGCAAACAAATGCAGTCTGCGGCCACAAAATGCTTGCAGCTACAACTCTCGAACTGTGGAAATGATCATCGTACGACAGTCAGGATGTAAACAAGAGTTAGGATCTTAAAAGGGAATCTTGACCGAAATTGAAATATCATGACCTGTTGTCAGGACACTGCCGTGACTCGTCCGAGGACACTTTGTCAGCCTTGAGATTGCTGAAGTGATCGTTACTGATAGGGCTGCGCGCACTCTTTCGCAGGTGAGGGTAGATACGTGCCGCTCTGTTTGTATCTCTGTGCCTGCCTAGCTCTGTCCCTCTGTGTTTTTGTGCCTGCCTGCCTGTCTGTGTTTGTCTTTCCCTCTATGTAACTGAAATGAAATGACAAACTGAAATGAGTCTTGAAGTGTCAGTGGCTGTGAATGTCGCAATGCGAAAGCTGGATCTGCAAACATTCGTCACTGCAAACATGCACCTTTGCAGTTGCAGATTTACGTTTGCACTGATAGTTTTAGGCTACTTTTGCGCCTGCAAAAACAGGAAGCAGTTTTACAGAAGCAGATCTCTTTTCCCCCTTCTTTTTTTCTTTTTTGTGTTGTTGTTGTTGTTGTTGTTGTTGTTGTTGTTGTTGTTGCCTGTTGTTGTTGTTGTTGTTGAGGCACTGCTCCCGTCTGAAGAGCAGACCCCCAATCCCATCTGTTTTGTTTTGTTTTCTTTCTCCTCCTGTGCCTGTTTGTTTTTTCTGTGCCTGCCGGGCCAGGTATTTTCGGTGTCTATCTGTTTGCCTGTCTCTGTGTCTGTCGTAGGTGCCTGCCTGCCTGCATGTGTCTGCCTTTGTCTATGTCTGTCTCTTCATGTCTGCTGTCCTTTGTTTATGTAGTTGTGCTTGCCCGTTTCTCTCTGTATCAGTTTTAATGCTTATCTGTCTGTCTGTATAGTCTGTGTTGTGCCTGCTTTTTCCCTTCTGTGTCTATGTGTCTTGTGTGTTTGCCTCTCATCTCTGTGTAGCCCATTGTATCTCTGTGTCTGCTGGTTTCTCTGTGTGCTGTCTGACTGCCTCTGTGCCGGCCTGTAGAGTTCTACGTCTGTCTTTCAGATCATTTCTCATCAAGCCCCCGTCTATCTTTCAGAACTGCTTCACCTTTACACTCCTTTCCGGCAGCTCCGCTCTTCTGCAGACACCCGAGTGTTCAGGATACCATCCTTCCGAAAATAGTCCAGTGGTCAGCGTTCTTTGTCTTACCAGGCTCCAATTATCTGGAACCAACTCCCTGTTTCTGTCCGTCATTATACCTCTGTCAGTTCTTTCAAATCTTCATTGAAAACCTTTCTTCTTTCAAAAACCTGAGATACGAGTGTGTGTGTGTTTATGAATTTATGAGCTTCTTCTTTCATACCATCATTTAAATCTGCCCCCAAGACCCGTCTTTTCTCCTCTGGGCTCTGAATGCTTTTGCCTGTGTGCGTGTGTGCGTGCAGTTGTGTGCGTGTGTGTGTGTGAGTGTGTGTGTGTGTGTGTGTGTGTGTGTGTGTGTGTGTGTGTGTGTGTGTGTGTGTGTGTGTGTGTGTGTGTGTGTGTGTGTGTGTGTGTGTGTGTGTGTGTGTGTGTGTGTGTGTATATGTGTGCTATTACTTGTCTCCCTCGTTGTTTCTGTGTCTAATGTGCCTGTCTGTCCGCCTGTCTGTGTCTTTCTCTTTCTTTCCGTGGCTCTGTCTGACCCACCTCTTCCTCTTGTAGTCACCAATGGAATGTCATCGAGTAAGCGCCTTTTTCCTTTGAGGAGATTTACAGAGCAATGCTCTCTCTCTCTCTCTCTCTCTCTCTCTTCTCTCTCTCTCTTTCCCTCTCTCTTTCTATCTGCAGGCTTGCCACGGGGGCACGATTCAATTACAGAAATAAAGTAATAAACAATATAGAGTTAGTTGAACAACACAACAATGGCAATGTCCTACAGACAGATGAGTTTTCATCGTTATAGGGAAACAAAGGACGGGAAATCCCACTGCTTTTTCCGTATGGTTGATTGGAAAACAGATTATAACATCGCAAGAAGCACACAAAATATAAAAAAGTAAGCGAAGG
>JABMCL010001800.1:1075000-1080000 GCA_018857735.1 Alviniconcha marisindica
TGAGCTGCTGACTGGGCACCAATGCATTGGATTCAGGGGAGAGAGCCTACACTGTTTCCGGGTTGGTGCAAATAAAAGTTATGTTATAGCAACCTCTGACTTGTGACTCTTCACTTATGTTTCCAGCCTGCTTCCTTCAGTCCCCACCCCACTTCCCTACATAAACGACAGTGCTCAAGAAAAAGAACGAGAGCACCACCAGCATGTGCCACCACAACCACCACATAGCCGACGGGATTCGTCGACCGATAGAGCATCAGTGGCAATGAATGAGCAAAGACACTTAAAAAACAACAGAAACAATTACACTCCAAAACTGCACAATGTGAACGCAAACATTGCAATTACCAATCATTTATCAAACTCCGTATGTATATGCTTATGATAATCTCTCTCTCTGTGTCTCTATTTCTGTCTGTCTGTCTGTCTCTGTCTCTGTCTGTCTCTGTCTCTGTCTCTGTCTCTCTCTTTCTGTTATTCCACAGAAATGGGCGCCGACAGCTTAGCAGTTAAACTGCAGTTTAAAACAACAGAAAACAACAACAACAAAAAGAAGAAAAAAAGAAAGAAAACCGAACAGCAAAACAGAAGAGACGGACGTTACTTGCCACTTGGTGACAGCCATATGAAGGCAAAACGTAACATAAGCCATTGTATCAGCCACGAGAAAAAGCTGTGATTTATAGTTCAAGATGCGCAGCATTTGTCACACAGCATGCTTGACCATATTGCTTTACGTCCACAGAAGCGAGGTTGTTTATTAGGGACGGGGAAGGGGAGGGGGGGGGGGGGGGGGGGGGAGAGGGACGAGAGAGTGAAGGACCGGAGAGACCGTGGGCCGTCGCCAGAACAATGGAAATGTTAAGGCGGTGTCCCCTCGCCATTGCGCAGCGACTACTGCACTGTGCAATTGCTGTTTCAACTGCTGTGCTTGGACAGAGTCGCTGCTGTTGAGGAACAACCCGAAGCGAAAGAAGTCCAACTTTCGCAGCCCAGCTCCACCTCCCTGCTCATGATCTCTTCTGGGCTAACTTGAGGGTCCAGCTCCACCTCCCTCCTCTTGATCTCGCCTGGAACCGACACACACACGTGGTGTGTGTGTGTGTGTGTGGGGGGGGGGGGGGGGGGGCAGCATGCTGTCATTATTCTTGCTTTTGTAGGCTACGTGCCTTGGGTTGCCCAAAGGGTTTCGGATGGGTAGGGCGCTGAGAACTTTCCTTTATTATTATTATCACTTGTTTTTGACGAGGATGGGACACCAGCCGAAGCTGAAAGAGTCCGTATGGCAGAAAAGCGGATTTTTTGTCAACCGACTAAACATGCGAAGCTTATATTCTGATCAACTACAAAGTTTGGAACACATTATCTCAAACTATACAAACAAATCCTTCAATTAGCCTGCTGAAAAAATATTTGTCAACGAATGACACTATGGTTCCTATATATTATTATTTTGGTTCCAGAAAGGAACAAGTTAAGCATTGTAGACTTCGACTTGCTATTAGCGATTTAAATTATAACTTATTCAGACGCCACCTGTTAGAAGACCCTATATGTTCATGCGGATATACAGCAGAAACATCAGAGCATGTCCTACTACACTGTCCCCTTTATAATAGTATTAGAAATAAAACCATTAATAAACTAGATGAGAACGAAAGAAATATCAACACGCTTCTGTTTGGAAACGACCAGCTACATTTAGGAACTAATAAGAAAATATTTGCTATAGTCCACGAATGTTTGCGCCAAACCGACCACTTGTAAATCTGTAAAAGTCTGCTATAATTTGTTTATGATACAAGCGAAGAAGTACATGTTTTAACCCTCTCCCTTTCTCTGTCTCTCTCAAATCAATAATTATGACAACATCACTAGACCATTCGGTTAGTTATTGGCTTTTTCAACCGCCGCCCCCCTCCTCCCGTTTTGTTGTTTTTGTTTAGTTTTTTGTTTAGTTTGTTTGTTTGTTTGTTTTCGTTGTCATTTTGGTCTTTGTTTTGTTGCCTCTGACGTTTTGACAACAATTTGCCATCTTGCCATCGTAAATGTCTGTGTGGTTATCACTTTATTTATACGTAACACTCAAATAAGCATACTGCTTTTGTATTTCATGTACTTATTTGTTGAGCTTATGAATACGATGAATGAATAAAATTTTGTTCAAACCAACTCCAGAGCTTCAAGTCTGAAATCTCTGTTTTCTCAGCAGAGCTAAGAACCTTGATTTTTACATCTGCGATGCCACACTGTAGCACAAGCTTATATTATCACCAACTCCATGGCGTCACCTTTAAAAGCTCTGTTTTCTCAGCAGAGCTAAGAACCTTAATTTTTATATCTACGATGCCACACTGCAGCGTTTGGATGCAGGCTACGTGACTGACAACCTGAAATAATCTCCAACATTTGAACTGAACATTAAATATACACATCGACATGAACAGAAACTATGACTTACCTCAGATCAACGTCATGAAGATTCTGCAGCTCCTTGAAGATGTGAGCTTCAATGTGTTTCAACGGGTTGCCCGTGAGCGCCATGGACTGGAGGTTGTGCAGGCATTTGAAGTGGTGTTTCCGGGGATTGATCACTGCGTTGATGGCCATAGACAAGTGTGTCAGGTTCGGCAGCACGAGCAACTCGCCACTGTTGCAGAAGTTAGGAACACGCATTAAGCTGTTGTTGTCCAGGCCGAGCAGTTGCAAGTTCCCAAGCGTGAAATTTTGACAGACAGAAGCATTCCTGCTTCGGGGGCTGACGCAGGTGTGTGCGGAGCCGTTGGTGTTGTCATCGTCCAGTTTCAGACGGTCGTCGATGTCATCGAATGAGTCGTTGAAGCTACGCACTGAGCAGCAGTAGACGAGCTCCAGCACGTGAGACTTGAGGGACAGCTTGCACAATCTGGGCAAACGGTGTACGTCACTGAGGTAAAACACGCACATGGGACCCCCGTCAACGAACAGCTGTGTCAGATTTGTAAGCCTCAGGTGACGTATGACGTAGGCGATTCCAAATTCACCCCGGCTGGCCCGGGAAAACTTCGTGTAGTTCACCGCAAGAACCTTGAGCGTTCCATTCACGGAGTTGACCGCAGCTGTGAAGTTGACAGGGTCGAGTTGCTGGCCGGCTTCGTTGTAGGCAAGTTCGAAATGTTCCAGGGATTCCATTTGGCGCAGCGCGTCTGTGGTGACGACAGAGATGTTGTTTCTGTTCAGAATCAGCATTTTGAGCTGTGTCCAGTTTCTCAAGACGACGTCGTCAAGCCGTGTCAAGCTGTTGGAGGTGAAGTTGAGGAAGCGAATAGTCTTGTTGAAGTTGGGAATGCTCGTCAGGTTTGCGCAGCACGAGGCAACGTCATTGTAGCAGTAGCACGCCGACCGACCGGACATCGCCGTCACGTCTCCGCATTCGTTCCAGCGCTTCTCGGCTTCTGCTTCGCTCATGCTGCACTTCCCACGATGGTACTCTCCGGGTGCCAGGATCTTGTTGCAGAGAGAACCGAAGAACGGACTGCAGACCTCGTGGTATATGTCGCAGTCATCTCGTTCTGCAGTTGAAACTGGTTCATCTTCGTGTTCCTCTTCTGATAAATTATTGTCCACTTCATTTCCCGTAAAATCTTCGTTCCGATCAGCGTTACGTCTTTTCTTTTGAAGGGTATGGTTCATGCGCTCGTTTGCTGACATCAATTCCTCTTGCTGATCCTTTGATGAATCATAATGCTCCTGTTTTAGTGGGCCTAAGTCAGCACCTTCGTTTTCCAACACAGCAGTGGCTAGATTCCGTGACGCGCCCGCGTGCTTTTTATCGACGACAGCATTGTTGTTCAGCTCTGGTTCTTGCTGTACGGCGTCGCCGATCCTGATGTCACTGTACAGGTCGTTTTCGGGTTTGAACCTCAGAACCACTGGGTCCCAAAGCAGTTGAAAGTGACCACCTGTCGACCGAGATTCGCTGACCTTCGGACGCAAACAGACGGAGTTGATTAGGCAGAAGATACACACAGCGCGCAAGACGAGACTCGCCAAACTTGAAAACAGCCGCGCCATATTCCTCACTGAAAACGTTTAACCCGTCACGACCAAAATAGCTCAGCTATGCACGGTGACGGTGGAAGGTGCTTCCACCGTCACCGTCGACGTTGGCGCAGGCGCCTGAAATGACTACCAACAGAACTGTGAATACTCAGTCGCCAGCTCTGTCAAGTTTCGTGCGTGTGCACACGCATCTTATCCAGCGGTAGGGTTGGAGCTATATTTACACGCACGCCACTGTGGGTATGAATTAACACACAGCTACAACCATGGAGCTACACTAGAACTAAGAGCGGGCCCTGAATGCCGCGTGCATGTCTTCTTGGCTTGGCCAGGGGTTCATAATTATTATCCAACCTCGTCTCCTCCAGCTGCGTGACGAAGCTTCATTCGCCGCGTGAGGTTTGACAGGAAATAAGAGTAGATCATATTACTAGCTTTGCTGTCAAGCTGTCTGTATCGGCCCCTCCCTTGGTTCACAATCGTGGCAAAAAGAGATGGGCGGGTGGAAACGGTGGTGCGATAGGCAGGGGGGGGGGGGGGGGGGGGACACCAGCTGCAAGGGCAACAGCTTCCCTGTCCTATCTTGCCCGGACCTCTCCAGCGTCGCTTGACATCGTCGACACGACACGGGGGAGACCTCCACTGACAAGCCTCATAGTTCAGGAGTTGTGTGTGAGTCGAGGTGGCTGCCCTGGTGTCCGTCCTAACGAGCCTTACGGTTTCCGTGGACGTAAAGCTATATTGAACCATGCTTCGGCGTTGGTCTCAGCTCGTCCCTAATAGGTCAACCGACATCCGAGGACACTGTTAAGCAACACAACCGAACCGAACTGACAAGCGGCGCAACTCCATAGTCGCGCCGGGACATTAGCTGAGGGAGTTGACTTCGATTATAACACGCGTGCAGTCCCGTTACTAGATCTGATCGGAAGATTGTCAACTCACACAGACACAGAAAC
>JABMCL010001800.1:1087500-1095000 GCA_018857735.1 Alviniconcha marisindica
AGCCACCACTCTCTCGTCGTACAGCCAACAGCGTTTCCAGCACAGCGACAGGGATGGGGAGGGGGTGGGGGGGTGGGGGGGGGGGGGGTGGGGGGGGGGGTCTACGAGCAGCAACGGGTTTCAGCGAGGATGAAGACAGCCATCATTCTCTGCTCGTAAAGCCCAAAGTACACGTAACACAGCAACAGAGCTCAGGTTCTGCAGGACACGGGGATGATCTAGACAGTCATCGCAGTCTCCTCTTGTGCCAGCAATCTATTTCCAGCAGGGACAGAACATGGTCAACTGTTGAGCATGGAATAGTTAGTGGAATTAATCATCTGTTGTTGTTGTTCCCTTCTTTCCCTCTGTCTTTTACAAGCAATGATAATAAAGGGGATTTTTTTTATAACGCCCATCTACCACACAAGATGGGAGCTCAGAGCACTTTACTATAACACTAACAACACACACACACACACGAACACACGCACACACGCACGCACACTTTTATCATCGACAGTTTTTATCTCGCGTTTTGCCAACGCGGATTTTGATTTCCACGGAAGGCCAGGGAAAAGAAACAACAAGAGTCAATTACCTATCGTCTGAAATAATTTCCGCACGACTACGATGGAGAAGCTGTGACGTAGCAACATGTCGGCTAGGAAGCCACCTGCCACACCGAACACCAGCTTGGCAAAGAAGGGCAGCGAAGACAAGATTCCGTTCTGTAGACATAATCACAGCCGTCATGCAAGGGCGAGCAACGGACACACAAAACGGTAATGACCAAACATATTGCTTTAAACATTTCTTTTTATTAATGAAAGAAAGCATATCAGCAGACAATAACAGAACAGTTTTGAGAGCGTCAAACAAGTAAATGTATATGAAGCGCTCAAAATGGCAAATAGATAATGTGGTGAGTAGAGGCTTATGCTAGATTTTCAGTGTGTGTGAGAGAGAGAGAGAGAAGAGAGAGAGGGGGGGGGGAGAGAGAGAGAGAGAGAGGGGGGATGGGGGGAGAGAGAGAGAGAGAGAGAGAGAGAGAGAGAGAGAGGAGAGGAGAGGGAGAGAGAGAGAGAGAGAGAGAGAGAGAGAGAGAGAGAGAGAGAGAGAGAGAGAGAGAAGGGGTAGGGAGGAAAATGAAAGGTAGGAAGGAAAAGGAGAAGGAGTGTGGAGACAGAGATCAGATACAGTACAGGGGAAACAAACCGAAAACGCCAGCTGGCCTGAAAAACATACAAAATGTGCAGATATTTTCATCTGCAGGTTTCATGATGCCTAGGAAATATATATCCCCCCCCCCCACACACACCCACACACGAACGCGCGCACGCACACACACACACACACTCACTCTCTCTCTCTCTCTCTCACACTCCACACACACACACACACACACACACACACACACACACACACACACACACACACACACACACACACACACACACACACACACACACACACCAGGCACGCACGCAGGCACACCCCCAACACACACACACACACACACACACACACACACACACACACACACACACACACACACACACACACACACACACACACACACACACACACACAGCCCAAACAGGAAACAATAACCAAATGAAATAAATTTCACACTACGTCACAGGCGGAACACTATTGAAATTTAGGTCGGACCCCTCCCCCTGGGTCACTCCCTCCACCCTCCTCCTGGGTCCCTCCCTCCCTTCCCTTGGGTCCCTCCCCCTCCCCGGGTCCCTCCCCACCCTCCCCGGGTCCCTCCCCCTCGCCTGGGTCCCTCCCTCCCTTGGTCACTCCCTCCCCCTTCTCCTGGGTTCCTCCCCCCCTCCCCCTCCCACCTCACTCCCCCTGGGTCCCTCCCTGCCCCCTTCCCTTGGGTCCCTCCCCCCTCCCCCTGGTCCCTCCCTCCCCTCCTCCTGGGTCCCTCCCTGCCCCCTTCCCTTGGGTCCCTCCCTCCCCCTGGGTCCCTCCCTCCACCCTCCTCCTGGGTCCCTCCCCCCCTCCCCGGGTCCCTCCCTCCACCCTCCCCCTGGGTCCCTCCCTGCCCCCTTCCCTTGGGTCCCTCCCCCCTCCCCCTGGGTCCCTCCCTCCACCCTCCTCCTGGGTCCCTCCCTCCCCCCTTCCCTTGGGTCCATCCCCCCCCCTCCCCCGGGTCCCTCCCTCCCACCTCCCTGGGTCCCTCCTGCCCCCTCCTGGGCCCCTCCCCCTCCCCGGGTCCCTCCCTCCACCCTCCTCCTGGGTCCCTTCTCCTCCCCTCCCCTGGGCTCTTCCTCCACCCTCCTCCTGGGTCCCTCCCTCCACCCTCCGGTCCCTCCTTGCCCTCCCTGGGTCCTGCCCCCTTCCTTGGTCCTCCCCTCCCCTGGGTCCCTTCCTCTCCCCTCCCTGGGTCCCTCCCCCTCCCCTGGGTCCCTCCTCCCACCTCCCTGGATCACTCCCTCCCACCTCCCTGGGTCCTCCTCCTCCCCTGTGTCCCTCCCTCCCCCCTCCCCTGGGTCACTCCCTCCCCCCTCCCCTGGGTCCTCCCTACACCCTCCCTGGGTTCCTCCCTCCCCTCCCCTCCCCTTGGGCCCCCCTCTCTCTCTCTCCGCAACATATTTACCGCTGCTATATCGTAGTGCAGCACCTCCTCCATGTACATAGGCAGGTAGGCCAGTATCCAGGAGTAGACCCAGGTGAAGGACACGTGGGCCACGATGATCGCCCACACCGCTCCGGACCGAAACATTTTCAACCAGGGAGGTTTCACCTGCAATACGAAAACACCGTTTACGGAACGTTACAGTCCACTGACTGACTGACTGACTGATTGTGAAACAAAAACTCCTGTGCAGTGGTGTCAGGCTTGCAGAGAATGAAGGGGAGCCTAACTCGTCTTAATCTCTCTCTCTCTCTCTCTCTCTCTCTCTCTCTCCCCCTTCCCCCCTCTCTCGTATGTATACATTTCACAAAGCATGCACACTCTGTAATCTTACACAGTGTATGTCTTAATCTCTGTCTCTGTCTGTCTGTCTGTCTCTCTCTCGTATATATACATTTCACAAAGCATGCACACTCTGTAATCTTACACAGTGTATGTCTTAATCTCTGTCTCTGTCTCTCTCTCTGTAGTATATACATTTCACAAAGCATGCACACTCTATAATCTTACACAGTGTATGTCTTAATCTCTGTCTCTGTCTCTCTCTCTCGTATATATACATTTCACAAAGCATGCACACTCTATAATCTTACACAGTGTATGTCTTAATCTCTGTCTCTGTCTCTGTCTCTGTGTCTGTCTGTCTGTCTGTCTGTCTGTCTGTCTGTCTGTCTCTTTCTGTCTGTCTTCTCTCTCTCTCTCTCTCTCTCTCTCTCTCTCTCTCTCTCTCTCGTATATATATACATTTCACAAAGCATGCACACTCTATAATCTTACACAGTGTATGTCTTAATCTCTGTCTCTGTCTCTGTCTCTCTCTCTCTCTCTCTCTCGTATATATACATTTTACAAAGCATGCACACTCTATAATCTTACACAGTGTATGTCTTAATTCTTCTGTCTGTCTGTCTGTCTGTCTCTGTCTCTGTCTGTCTCTGTCTCTGTCTCTCTCTCTCGTATATATACATTTTACAAAGCATGCACACTCTATAATCTTACACAGTGTATGTCTTAATCTCTGTCTCTGTCTCTCTCTCTAAACTACAATCCTTGTAAAATAAAGTTTTCGAGTTCTCTCTCTCTCTCTCTCTCTCTCTCTCTCTCTCTCTCTCTCTCTCTCTCTCTCTCTCTCTCTCTCTCTCTCCCTGCCCAGCGAATTGAGGCTTCCAGTCAGTCCTTCAGTGTTTAAAAAGCGTCTTACGCTTCATATGTTATCTCTCTTAGGTGTTACGTGAAACCATAATCATATATATATCTCCATGTGCTGCTCCAACCTGTGTTGTGCTGCTTCAGGCAGCCCATACATTTTGTGTGTCTGTGCTCTATGTGCATGTAGTTTTCGATGACAAACATATTCTTAATCTTATGTGCGTGCCGCGTGTATATGTTTACCCCAGATCAAGCTAATTTTATATGTATATATATTTTTTTAATGATCATTATTGACTTGTTTCTCGGTTTACTGATGTCCATTTTAACGTGGTTTGTATTAATGTACATGTACTCAACATACTGTAGCTCATTGTATCCTTAGTTAATAGTAGTTTCCCTCATGGGCGAGGGCTGGATGTAAAAAGACCTCGAGTCTTCTCCACTACCTTCGTAAAATAAAGTTTATTCATTCTCTCTCTCTCTCTTGTATATATAAATTTTACAAAGCATGCACTCTACAATCTTACTTTCTCTGCGTTAAGGACAATTATCTGAGTAATTTCGGGAGATGAAGCAGTGCCTGTAGTGGTGGAGTCTTCCTCAGGACATAGTTCATTCTTTATTCCTTCTTAAAACGAAGGAGCACAAAGCAAGCGTTTCCTGGAGCTGAATCTGAGCTTCGTGTCAGTAATGATTGTGTATTTCCCCAGGAATTCCTACCTTCTCGGTATGAACATTCTTAGAACGGTCGCTGGAGATGGATTTGAGCTCTGAGACGGTGATGGTGGGGTGTTCCTCGGGACTGTCTCTGGCGAAGAAAAGCCAGACGACGGTGAAGACGAGACTGATGCCGCCGTAGAAGTAGAAGACGAAGGGCCAGCCGTTGTCCAAAGGGATCTTACACAGGAACGCTGAGATCAGAAACGTCAGGATGCCGCCTACTGCCACACCTGATGAGGAAGAAATAATATAACCATTTCAACATTTCCAATAACTGTAAGAACTTTAGCCACCCGCGATTCCTTGAAAGGAGAAATGCACAAACCAAAAGGCTAAACCTATAACATACACATCGGCACACACACACACATTCATGCACAGACACAGACAGACAGACAGACAGACAGACAGACAGACAGACAGACAGACAGACAGACAGATACACACACACACACACACACACACACACACACACACACACACACACACACATACACTCTCTCTCTCTCTCACACACACACACACACACACACACACACACACACACACACACACACACACACACACACACACACACACACACACACACACAAACACACACTCACACACACTATTTGTACAACCCCCTTTTGCAGACGCATTCATCTGTACCTACGTTAAAAATATTTAAAAAACAAACAAACAAACTTTCAGCCATACCACTGTTCGAACACGAGAAAATACTGCACACGGTGCATGGAAGGAATAGGAGGTATGCAGCGCTGCTCTTGTTGCTGCTGCAGGCTTACCCTGGTAAAGCGACCTGGATTTCCCGCGAGAGATTAACAAGTCTGAATTATTATTTTATTGAAAAAACAGAGAACTCGAACTGGGACTCGAAAACTTTAACACTCAAGGATAGTAGCTTTAGGTCCATTTGGCCCCATCTAACAGCCAGTCCTTGCTATACTACAAACACGAATAAGCACGTCTGTACCACAAACAGGTATTATAAGTACGAATAAGCAATTGATTAATGCAGTTTCAGAGAGTTCCTATAAATATGCAGAAACATCGGAATCAAATTTCTTTGATGGACATACATGTATACAACACTCAAATATTTAGGCAAACATGTGAGAGAGAGAGAGAGAGAGAGAGAGAGAGAGAGAGAGAGAGAGAGAGAGAGAGAGAGAGAGAGAGAGAGAGAGAGAGAGAGAGAGAGAGAGAGAGAGAGAGAGTCCTGACCTCCGTATTCCACGGCTGCAAGTTGTCCTCGTTCGGAGACAGGGGCCCACCTGGACAGCAAGGCGTGGACAGGAGGGTCTATCAAGCCCTGGAACACAGCCACAGCATGCCATGTCACTGGCAGTCATGGCTCTTTGCCTCTCACTGACGACGTTCTGTGTGTGTGTGTGTGTGTGTGTGTGTGTGTGCTGTGTGTGTGTGTGTGTGTGTGTGTGTGTGTGTGTGTGTGTGTGTGGTGTGTGGTGTTTGTGTGGTGGTGCGTGCGTGCGTGCGTGGTGCGTGTGGTGTGGTTGGTGTGTGGGTGGGCGCGCGCGCGCGCGTGTGTAGGGGTGTCCACAGGATAACCGACTTGAAAAAGTTTCCAGTTCGAATCTCCAAGGACACCCACACAGACACACACACATGTGGCCGGCTGTTTTGAGCACAGATTGTGTGTGTGTGTGTGTGTGTGTGTGTGTGTGTGTGTGTGTGTGTGTGTGTGTGTGCGTGCGTGCGTGCGTGCGTGCGTGCGTGCGTGCGTGCGTGCGTGCGTGCGTGCGTGCGTGCGTGCGTGCGTGCGTGCGTGCGTGCGTGCGTGCGTGTTTGTGGGTGTAAGAGAGAAAGATTTTTAACAGGTAAAATGAGAATAAAGTAGCAGCTAATTGTCATGTGGGCCTGCATGGCAACATTAGTATTTATTATAAGTAAATTGTAGAAGTAATACGTCGCGTCATCATTGACGTCACGTCATAATTTTATGAGGTAAAAGTTGTACGTCAGAGATCAGCTGGGGGGAAGCAAAGAAATTAGCTAACCGCCACAGACAGTCTTTTTTTCTCAGAAAACAAACAAAACAAAAGTTGTTTAAAAAATAAATAATGGAAAAACCGTGTTCCACACACAGGGTAAGTACGTACAGTTATAACATTTACTAGTTTGAGGACGTAGTAAACTTGCTGCTGTTTCTTTGCTGAATGGTATTATTATAAGGAAAAACAAATGAATAACAAAATAGCTTGCCGTTGATCGGCGGTGTTCCGTAGGTTGTAGGTTGTGGTCAGTGTAGGTTGCATCTATGGATAAGTTGAAATGAAGGAGTCTGGGGATGTTGCGTGGGTTGACATGGGTTCGATTGGTGGTTGACTATTGCCAGGATGTATTCTGACAGCTGTGGATGGTGTGCATGCATGTGATCGTGAGTATGAATGAAAATGGTCGCATGTATTGTAATAGAGGCTGTTTGTTTTTGTTTCAGGGTTTTATTTAACGCTTCGCATTAGCATTTAGTTTATTATTTTGTATAACGCTTATTTTATTTCCGTTCATCTAGTAAATTTAAATCTCAACTGAATACCATCCATTGTAAATTTATTAGTCTGTTGGCGAGTTCATAATTATTATCATTTCATATATAGTAGTCTAAATTCATAATTTATCTCAAAGGAAATTAATAATACTAATTAAACAATATGAAGCTGAACCCTGCCTTGAATCTTTTTGGAGAAAAACAAAACAAAACAAAAACGGTTACACACACACACACACACACACACACACACCACACACACACACACACACACACACACACACACACACACACACACACACCAACTTCCTTCTACTTAGCCAGGACCCCGAGCACCACCAAGCAAACTGGGACCATATCAAACTCTCAACCCCCCTCCCCTCCCGGCTCCCCCAGCCGTGACCCGGAGCGCCACCAACCAACGGGGATCATATCAAACTCTTACACTGGCTTCACGCCACCAACCAAACAGGGATCATAT
>JABMCL010001800.1:1097500-1100000 GCA_018857735.1 Alviniconcha marisindica
GGTATTTCCGTACGTTTTGAGAGTCTCGGCTAAGGCGGAAGTAATTCAGATAGGTTGGGAGTCTGATCTTGACCCATACCTTGCGCATACGTTCAAACACATTTGACAGAACAATGAGCTACCGCCATGTGCAAACACTGGTAGCCATTTCTCAGTCCAACTGGTTATTCGTACAGTCACCAAAACCCCAGCGTTGGTCGATATGAGAAACTGTTTGCAGTTCATTTGATCTTCATACATATTCATGCTGCACAAGATCAACGATGGACTTGCAGGCATCCACAAACAACAATACCTGCAGCAAAGTGATCCCAGAACCCGAGGCCCATGCTGACCCTTCCAGGAAAGGGCAGATGGGCCTTGAAAGCGGCGGTTTTAAACGCAGTGGTTGTTTGAATGTGTCTAATTTCACGAGGCAGGGAATTCCACACACAAAGAGCAGCACAGGAAAAAAAGAGTGGTGTCTAAATGTTTTGGTCTTAACACGCAGAATGCATAGAGTCCTTGATTCAGAAGAGGAGCGGAGCTGTTTTAATGGAGTGCACACATGAAGAAGACAAGACCGATAAACAGGAGCTTGAGGACACGATCTTTTTACCACACTTATCTACCCCTATAAAAAAAATATATAAAGAAGAAGAAGAAGAAGAAGAAGAAGAAGAAGAAGAAGAAGAAGAAGAAGAAGAAGAAGAAGAAGAAAAAGAAAGAAAAAAGAAAGAAAGAAAACAACAACAGAAAACAAAAAGAAGAAAAAAAGAAAAGAAAAAAAGAAGAAGCTCTCAGCCATGATACCGACTGACAGGATGGCTGGCATAACCGGGACGGAAAGTTCACAAATATATTTTGCCTTACCTGCAGTCCAGAAAGACACAAAAACACAGGAAAAACACTCCGGAACTCACAAAGAAACACTCTCAACATTAATTATCAACGCAATCCGGGGAGCAGGGACAGTTCAGTGGTTACAGCACGTAAAAGATCCAGGTAATTCTGCCAGAAGTGCAGCTGGGGGCAGGTTACAGCTAAACACGCATGCACCTTACATATGTGGCTTTCATGAAATGACATGGTGCATGGTTGTACGGGGTACACAGAACGCGCCGAGACGGTTGCAGTTTCATGTGGCACCAGCCATGTCAGCGCTGTAAGCACACCACTTCGGTGGATACTTAAAAACGCGCTGTAAAAAGCTAGTCACTCATGTAGAATCACCCGTCCCTAATAGGCCATCTCGCCTCCATGGGCCTAAAGCACCAAGAAAGAAAAAAAAGTAGAATCACACGCAGGCGCAGTAAGTCTGCTCGAGAGCGGAGAATAGCGCTATATAAAAGCGATTAACAATAACCCAAAGACTAGGTCCGAGGCACACAGATTCCTTCCCACGTGGATTTCTGGAGTAGGGGCTAGCCAAGCTGGCGAAAACAACTGAAGCTATGCGCTTGTGTTATCTGACATCATCATTAACATCAGTCGCGATAACATTCTCGTTTAAATCGAGAATAATGACTCAAATTACTACGTAGGCTAAGTATTGCACTTTTTGATTTGTCCAAAACTTCAATCCTTCAAAAAAATTCACCTTCATGACCGCCGTTGTCTCTGTCGAATTGTTATATATTTCAGTCAGCATCAAACATGGACACATGGACTGTTCAAGCTAGTCAGTTAGTTCTTTGATTTTAACGTCCCATCAACCGCATGGGTCACCTCAGGACGAACAACACATTCAACATTCTCTAAGTTTTACAACAGTTCCAATCACGTCACTAAATCACAATTATATCTAATTCACTGTTATAACGTCAAAAAGCGTCTATCTATCTGTCTATCGACATTCGTCTCCAAGTACTGGACACAAAAGCAACTTTAGCTCAACCAAAAAAGCAAATAAATGTCCTAGTTCTGCATCTCATTTTTAACCGTTCAGTTGTTGTTTAAGTGTTGTTTTGTAGCTTGATATAGGGGATTACCCCGAAATTCACACTTTTGTGTTTTGTCCTGATAAATAACGTTCCTTTGAACCTTTTATGTGTTTATATCCGTCTACGCATTCTGCCCTATGCAAACTTGTCCAGACCACTACACCAAGCACATTTCCTTGCAAGACGGACAAATGCAAGTCATGCCCTTACTTGTACGCTGACACCTCTATCAAAGTCCTCCACCCACCCACCACCCACCCCCCACCCCTACCCCCCAACCGCATGAAGGTCAAGAAGTCCACTCGAGGTCCTGAAGAGGTTCTTCGCCTATCGAAGTATCAATCTACTGGATACGCCGAGCATCCGGCTAGTACTAATCTGCTACCACCTGCAGCCTACTGGCTACATAGGCTAGCTACCATTGCCAAAGATACCAAGGGCCGTACACGGGGCGTCAGCACATGCACGGAATCCCACGTCATCCAGAGACTGGGTACTAATATTACCTTGCTGTGAACAGACATAAAACATAGGGGAGAGAGAGAGAGAGAGAGAGAGAGAGAGAGAGAGAGAGAGAG
>JABMCL010001800.1:1110000-1111393 GCA_018857735.1 Alviniconcha marisindica
CTCTGATTTCTTTTCAGTCCTTCTAACATCTTTCTAAATTATTACTGACATTCTCAATTGAAGATTTATTTTTTATTTTTACCAGGCTCCAGCTGCCGCCTGGACCCCTCCTCCCCATCGTGTTTATGTTCCTCGTGCTGCCCCTGTCTGTTCTTTCAAATCTTCCTTGAAAACTGTTGTCTTTTCAAAAACCTTTTCTTCAGTCCCATTGCCTTGGGACACGTGTGTGTGTGTGTGTGGTGGTGTGTGTGTGTGTGTGTGTGTGTGTGTGTGTGTGTGTGCGTGATTGCGCGCGATCCGTGTGTGTGTGTGTTGGCTGTGATGAGAAAGCTGTTGAATAAAAGTTGTAGTGTTTTTCTATAATTAGTAAGGTTCATTTTGCTTAGATTATGTATATATATTTTGTTGATCGTATTGCTTTTGTATTGTGCGCTTCGGCTCACGTTAGGTGTAAGCGCCTTACAGATGTAACCGAGTGTATTGTACGTATTTCGGGCCATGAGCCTTTAACCTTTTCTTTCCGGTTTCTTTTCCTTTTTGATTGGGTGGGAGTTTTATGGCCCCAGTTATCTAAAGTGTTAAAACTTGTGCGCTGGGTCATGGTTCAGGAGCTGTGTGAGAGTCGAGGTGGACGTCCTGGACTGTCCGTCCTAACGAGCCTTCTGGTTTCCGTGGACGTAAAGATTTATTGCACCGTGCTTCGGCGTTGGTCACAACTTGTCCCTAATATGTCAACTGACATCTGAGGACATTAAGCATCTCTTCATCATCATGTGCGCTGGGCCAGCAGCGTCCCTTTTCCCCCAGTGTCCCTGCAGAGGCAGGTTGTTTGTTTGCTGTTGCGGCTGGTGTTCATCTCAGGGGAGAGCCTGTAAGTAGTTATTTTTCTATGGCTTGTTATTCTATTGTTTCTTATTGATGTAAATAATGTATGTTTATAATGTTACCATGTTCACAACGTGCCTTGATTTTGGTTCTTGAACACGTGGGTAATTTCGGCGTCAGATTGCCGCCTGGTTGCAGCCGCCATGGCGTCAGTGTACATTGTTTGTGCGTTCAAATGTTAAGCCTTTATGCCACAGGATGACCGGTGTTTCCAAAATGTATGCAGCTAACCTTGGTTAGCTGATATGTAGCTAGTATGTTATGCTGCCATTGTTGGATGTTCAGTTGGAGTGATGCTTTGCCGATGTAAACGGTTATCCCTCAGTAGGGTATGGTTCATTTGTTGTTCACGGATGTGCTCTGCTAGTCAGCAACAGTGACATGCTGTAACGCTTTGAGTAACGAGGCAGGTATGTAGGTAGGTAGTGTTGCTTAATGTCCTCAGATGTCAGTTGTATATTAGGAAAAATTGAAAATGTGAGCATGGTTCATATAGCTTTACGTCCAC
>JABMCL010000059.1:0-30000 GCA_018857735.1 Alviniconcha marisindica
AATGCAGAAGTGACAGATATTCCTTTATTAAATTAGGAAATACTGAATAACAAAAAAAGGCGAGAGTCAAACTGACCACTGAGTCGACTCTATTCATGCATTTCTGGTGTCTTCTGTAACACTCTAGACATTGACCTATGACGTAACAATACACAAGTTCCTGTCACCCTGTCAATTTATGTCTTGTATTTATGTACACTAGAGATGTCAAGCTTTCATTTCCAAATAATAACATTAAAAAAGTCACTTTGAATTTTTACCCTCTATCATTCTATGTCGCAGTTTTGGCCAGTTTTCAGGAGAATGACCCAAATACCATTTGAACTGAACAGAACATGTCACATTATTTTGATAATGACTAGCAAGCTAGACGAAGAATATACAAAGACACAGCCAGGTTATTGTAAGATATTATTTGATACTTGCACAGTGACTACGGAATAGAAGAATACTAACAGAGTGGCATGTCGCATTGTTCTGACAGTCGGTGGCCATGTCATAAGTTCTGACAGTCACTGGCCATGCCACACTGGTCCGGCGACAGTCACCGACTGACCATGTCACATTGTTCTGACAGTGGTCAGTTAGGCTACTTTTGGAAAAGTCAAGCTTAGTCGAATTACCTTTGACAGAGAGTCAAGCTAATCAGTGATTAGACCTACAAAAAAGAAAAAGAGCGTTATTTCCACAGCCATTTGGCAGACAGCAACAATTTACGACAACTACCGTGACTGAACTGGCGATGCCTCTGCCGGTCGCACATGTGACAATCCGCTAAGATGCACCAGGAGTTTAAAGGACAAGTCCAAGGTTGGGGGTGATTTTTGACATGATTTCCGTTAAAGATCGCTGAGAACAATGATGTAGATGAAATTGTGATCGGAGGGTTATAAATGCACGAAAACAGGTATTTTCTGTCGTACCGAAAGCGTCGCCATGACGCTGAAAATCATGTGCACATATGCGCACTACGTCACTCTGGGGAGTCGCTGCAAAATGGCTAGTAACCACAGGGTAACCGACTTTGAAAATAAATAAATCCAATTTGAATCTCAAAGGATGTAGCTCCGACGCAATTGTCAGTAGTTGGGCCTTTGTATATTTCCTTGTTATTTCATCTTTCTCGAGCCTTGTTAGGTGCGTGGCGTTTCAGTCTTTTTCGTTCTGTTTACTCTAGCTTTCACAACAGGCTGGACCTCATCAGGGACCTCATTTATGTACACAAGAGATGTCAAGCTTTCATTTCCAAGTAAAAACATTAAAAAAATCACACTTTGAATTTTTACCCTCTGTGTCACAATTTTGACCAGTTTTCAGGAGAATGACCTTATCCTTTTGTACTTGTAATGATGTATACATAACATGTGAGACATATTACTAATTAAGTGCGATTGGTTAGTAACTTTAGAAAGCAAGAAACAAACATCCCTCTGACATGTATATTTATATATAAGGTTCAGACCCCCCCCCCCCCCCTGCAAATTACTTTAGAAAAAAAAAAAGGAAAAGAAATGTGTAATCTATTTCGTGTATGTCTATACTTCGAAGAAGACATTTTTTTAACCAAAATCGTTAAAGAGGCAGGATTTTTAAAAAATTGAAAATGTCAGAAGTGACAGATATTCCTTTATTAATTAGGAAATACTGAATAACAAAAAAAGGCGAGAGTCAAACTGACCACTGAGTCGACTCTATTCATGCATTTCTGGTGTCTTCTGTAACACTCTAGACATTGACCTATGACGTAACAATACACAAGTTCCTGTCACCCTGTCAATTTATGTCTTGTATTTATGTACACTAGAGATGTCAAGCTTTCATTTCCAAATAATAACATTAAAAAAGTCACTTTGAATTTTTACCCTCTATCATTCTATGTCGCAGTTTTGGCCAGTTTTCAGGAGAATGACCCAAATACCATTTTGAACTGAACAGAACATGTCACATTATTTTGATAATGACTAGCAAGCTAGACGAAGAATATACAAAGACACAGCCAGGTTATTGTAAGATATTATTTGATACTTGCACAGTGACTACGGAATAGAAGAATACTAACAGAGTGGCATGTCGCATTGTTCTGACAGTCGGTGGCCATGTCATAAGTTCTGACAGTCACTGGCCATGCCACACTGGTCCGGCGACAGTCACCGACTGACCATGTCACATTGTTCTGACAGTGGTCAGTTAGGCTACTTTTGGAAAAGTCAAGCTTAGTCGAATTACCTTTGACAGAGAGTCAAGCTAATCAGTGATTAGACCTACAAAAAAGAAAAAGAGCGTTATTTCCACAGCCATTTGGCAGACAGCAACAATTTACGACAACTACCGTGACTGAACTGGCGATGCCTCTGCCGGTCGCACATGTGACAATCCGCTAAGATGCACCAGGAGTTTAAAGGACAAGTCCAAGGTTGGGGGTGATTTTTGACATGATTTCCGTTAAAGATCGCTGAGAACAATGATGTAGATGAAATTGTGATCGGAGGGTTATAAATGCACGAAAACAGGTATTTTCTGTCGTACCGAAAGCGTCGCCATGACGCTGAAAATCATGTGAAACATATGCGCACTACGTCACTCTGGGAGTCGCTGCAAAATGGCTAGTAACCACAGGGTAACCGACTTTGAAAATAAATAAATCCAATTTGAATCTCAAAGGATGTAGCTCCGACGCAATTGTCAGTAGTTGGGCCTTTGTATATTTCCTTGTTATTTCATCTTTCTCGAGCCTTGTTAGGTGCGTGGCGTTTCAGTCTTTTTCGTTCTGTTTACTCTAGCTTTCACAACAGGCTGGACCTCATCAGGGAGCCTGCCTTTATTGGGTTTTTTATTTTCCCAATTTATCCTAGTTTGTTTCATCATATGTAGAGATGAAAAAGTTTTGTTCGTTCTAGTTCAATAGACTAGCGATTTCGTGGCCTCCCTGGGTTAGGGTTTGGGGTTGGCCTAGTTACCGGTTCTTGCCATTCACTGAGTTTTTCTCTTGGCTTGCCCTTTTGTTTCTCGAGTTATATCGTTCATTTACGATGTACGAATGAGGGTGGTAGTCTCGATGTTTAACGAGACCGCTCATTCTTTCTTTGTGTAGGGTAGTTCGTGAGCGTCTGTTCCCTGCCGTGTTGTTGTCACTGCTAAGTGGGTTGTATCGGTAACAGGGATTACGTGTATCCAGCCTTTGTCCCGTTGCTCGCTGACATTACTTGCCTCCTCTTTCGTTTCAGAAAGTGTTGTTGTTTTCTCTCTCTTTTCTCCTTTTTCACCATGCGTTTTATTTTTTTTTATTTTTTTTTATTTTTTATCTTAGGTTTATTGGCCATTTCGTACCCGCTTGTTAGCTTGCCTGATTAGGGCAGCCATTTTGCATTTCTCTTGTCGTCTGCATTTGTTACATCCCGCTGCTTTGTCATCGGTAGTCCTGATTAATGATTTGCTTTATCAGTCCTGACAGCCTTTGTTTTTCTAGATGGAAGCCGGGTTAGTGAGGGGTTAGTCAGTTTAGAGTTAGTTATGGTTAGTTGGCTTTCCATTGTTTGTCGTGGCACAGTTATTTTTGCTCTGTGCTCGTATGACTGTAGTCGTCCACTCCTTTGTTGCAGACAGTAGTCTATTAGACTGTTGTGATTTGGTGGGTGTTTGTGTTTTTTTTTTTTCTCTCCATCTTATGCTTGCAGGTAGGCAACCGTTTGGGGTTTTGAGGTGGTTTCAGCTGTTTTGTTTCTTTTATTTGGTGTCAGCTGTTTGTTTGCCTGATTAGGGCAGCCATTTTTCGTTTGCCACCAGCATTTGTGGTTTGGTCTTTCTTTCTTTGCCACAGGCATTTGTGGTCTGTTTTCCTTTCTTTGCCGTAGGCATTTGTGTACAGTCTCTTTCTTTTACGGCCTTTCTGCCGTAGGCATTCATGTTAGACTTTGTGTCTTTGTCTTGTTAGCGCTTGTTCAGGGTATCAGTGTATCTCTAAATTTTTGGTATCATGCTGTGCGCTTGCTGCTCGTCAGCTTCATCTTTGGAGATTCGAACTTGATTTTTTTTTTCCAAGTCGGTTACCCTGTGGACAGTCCTACAAATTCCGCTTTGAAGCAAACCCATTTGGTATTCCTCCATGAAGTTTACGAAATCGCTACACAAATGGGCGTGACTGAGGCACAGAATCAAAGTCAGCTCGTTTGAATTGTACAAATTTGACCCATTTTCGCCTCACAGCGGGTCGATTCCGCGGGAACTCGTGCATAGTTATACTTTGGGTTGCTTGTGAGTTGTTACAGTTTGCTGCAATACAGTAGGCCGGCATGGTTAGAGCTTTTTGTCGACCACACGCATACACATTCAATGAACAATCTAAGATGGCAACTGACTGAAGCGGCGAACGAACCTCGGTTCGGCAGAGTCTGCTGGCTTCGGCCGTGCCCATCAGTTGTGGTAGGTAGGTAGGTCAGTAGTGTTGCTCAATGTCCTCAGATGTCAGTTGACATATTAGGGACAAGCTGAGACCAATGCCTACGATGGAGGACCCTGGACCAAGATAAAAGATGACCCCTCTCTGAGGAATGGGTTGTGAGCCGGTTTGGCCTAGCGGTAAGGCGTTAGGCTGGTAAGCAGAGGGACCACAATTCGAATCTGCTTCGGCTCTCCTTTCTCATCAAAAGTTGTGGTCTGTGGACACTGTCTTGTGACTTTGCCCCTCACAATTACGAAACGTTAAAATTGCTCTCATCGCTGCCCACCTGAATGCAGAAGTCATTCTGGTGGTGGACAGTGTAGCGATAGGTAATATAATCTCCCCTCTTCCCCCCCCCCATGGCCCCCCCCCCCCCCTCTCTCCGTCCCTAATAAGCCACATGGTTTCTGTGGACGTTAAGCACCATGTTACTTTAAGGAATGGGTTTTTATTTTTCAAACCCGCTTTCCCTTTATAACTACTGATGCAAATGAGCCCTGACAGAACCACTCCATTAAAAATACCGCATTCGCTTGATTTTTGGGTAGTGTTACAGTTTAGCAGGCATGATGGACTAATTAAAGGTTTTCTGGGTGTCGCGTCAGTCGCAGTCTTGGATCTTTGGCTGGCTTGTAGGCCTACGTAAGCTGCCTGGTTTACCGAAACTATACAAATGATGAAAATCATTTTATACAAACGATTAAAAATGAATGCCTTTTGCACAGCACACAGCGTATGTGTGCGCGTGAATGCGTGCGTCCGTGTGTTTATAATTATATGTGTGAGTTTGTGTGATCGCGCGCGTGTAACAGTCATGTGTATGTGGGGGGCGTGCGTGCGTGCGTGCGTGCGTCCGTGCGTGTGTGTGGTGTGTGTGTGTGTGTGTGTGTGTGTGTGTGTGTGTGTGTGAATGCATCCGTGCGGCGTGCGTGTGTGTGTGTGTGTGGTCTGGTTTACCATCAGATTCATGACTGACAACGACTGGACCATCATTTCAGTGAATCGCTTTTTGTTTGTTTGTTTGTATTTTGTGTTGTTAAGACTGCTTTATTGGTAGAAACAAACTTTACCAGCAAGGATACTTTTTAGTGTTCATGGTTGAACCGGTTGGTTCTGTGGTGTAGTAGTTATCACATCTGCTTTACACGCAGAAGGTCGCGAGTTCGAACCTCGCCAGAACCTTTTTTTTCTTCTTTCTTTCTTTTCCTTATGTGTATGTTTGTGTGCGTGTGTGCGTGCGTGCGTGCGTGCTCATCGTAATAGGTAAACCGATCTTTCCTACTGACGTGACCAGCTGACAGGCCCTCCGGAACGGCAGTCACATTTTAGTCGTTCAAGTTTAACGTTGCTTTACGTCCACAGATACCATAAGGACTATTAGGGACGGGGAGCCCAGCATGGCCAGTCGACTTTCACACAGCTCCTGAGTTCTAAACATCATGTTCAATGTTGCTTTACGTTCACAGAGACCATAATGTATATTAGGGACGGGCAGGGGGCTATTAGGTCGAGGTGTAGAAAAGGAACAGCAAAAAACAAGCAAGCAGGTCGAAATGGAAAATGTTATGAACAGACAAAAACTAACACATAATGCAGACATCAACAAGGGTTCAAGCATAAGTATGTGCAAGATGCACACACACGCACGCACGCACGCACACCAGTTACACTACACAAAATTGAAACAGAATGACTGCTAGCGTTCTAAAACCAGATCCAAACACAAAAAGGTTCAAACGAACGCTTATTTATTTTAACACGGACACACGGTGCTTGAATCTTCCAAGCAACGAACAAGCTGTAAAAACTAAACCAAAACAAGATGTCTTTTTCGTTTCTTTTTCGTCGTTTTTTTACCGTTTATCTGTTGTTTAAGTGTCGTTTTGTGGCTTGATAAAGGGGATTTCCCCGAAAATTTGCATGCTGTGTCCGTGTTAAAATAAATAAGCGTTCGTTTGAACCTTTTTGTGTTTGGATCCATTTACACTACATTAATACATATCTGCAAGCAATTTTGTATCTATTTTTTTAATATTTCTTAATACATCTGCGAAATGGAAAGTTTGACGTCATAGGCGCTCCAAACGCGTCATCTGTACGCTTCCACACTTCCCTGCCACAGCACACAGCAAATGACGTACTGAGGTTGAATGCGAGCAAAGCGTGAACTTTATTTTTGTAACTGGTAAATTAACCGGTACCTTTAACTGCTCCTTTTCTTTCTCGTTCTCCGGAATTGACATCAGATTCCCGCGACGAAGTGCCCGCAATGTCGTTGCCAGAGGAGGTCAAAGAGAGCATTGCCACCAACCCAAACTACCGCCCAGCAGCCGGCCTTCAAGCAGATGAAGCTCTGGGCCCCGCGGTAGGCGCTTTACAACTTTCCCGAGTTCTGAGTGTTCATAGTGCCACCCTTCGGCACTATGTCCAATGGTTACAGCGCCCCTTCTCTTACCAGGCTCCAACTACCTGGAACCAACTCCTTGTTTCTGTCAGTCATGCTACCTTCTGCTTTCATTTACCCGTGTCAGGTCTTTTAAATCTTCCTTAAAAATCTTTCTCTTTTCGATAACCTGTTCTTCAGTCACATTGTCCTGAGTACGAGTGTGTGTGTGTGTGTGTGTGTGTGTGTGTGTGTGTGTGTGTGTGTGTGTGGTGCGCACTGAATCTTTGTTGTCAAAGCAAAAAACGAATCTGAAACAAGAATGACTGCTTAAAGCAAGATCCAAACACATAAAAGGTTCAAAATAACGCTATTTATTAGGACATGTCCTACACACACACACACACACACGCGCGCACGCACGCACGCACGCACGCAGACACGAGAGTATCTACTTTATTAATCAAGCGTGCTTTCTCCGTTCGCCTCCAGTCTCTGTAGTGGTATTCTTCTTCTAGGACAATGAAGTGACGATGATATCAACCAGAGATGTCATGGTTAATTTTCCCACGGCAAAGACGAAATCAAGTAGTGGTATTCTTCTTCTTCTAGGACAATGAAGTGACGATGATATCAACCAGAGATGTCATGGTTAATTTTCCCACGGCAAAGACGAAATCAAGTAGTGGTATTCTTCTTCCTCTAGGACAATGAAGTGACGATGATATCAACCAGAGATGTCATGGTTATTTTCCCCGCGGCAAAGACGAAATCAAGTCGATGGACGGACAACGTGCTGATCATCTTTCTGGTCATATCCATGGTGCTGGGGATTGTGGTGGGCTTCTGCCTCAGACTTCGCCCCGAGCCCTACACCTCCAGCGAAGTCCGGCACATCGGCTTTCCGGGCGAGCTCCTCCTCAATATGCTGAAGCTGACCATCATCCCACTCATCATGTCCAGCCTCATTGTCGGCTTGACCTCTCTGGACAACAGGGTAACTAACGGCCTGCCTCATTCATGAGCAGACCTTGAGTTGGCTTGGTCGGCAGTTTGGTTAAGTTAATAGTCTTAATTGTGACGCTGTCGCCGCCAGGAAGGTGCATGACCAAGACTGAAATCTCACTGGTGGGTGATGGGTGATGCGTGATGGGTCATGGGTAATGGGGGTGGGGGTGGTACTGGTGTTAAGCCTGCCGCAGGTGTCGGTTGTTCAACACTGATGTGATAGGCGGCCTGCTGCTTGTGCTTTTCAATACTGAGATGATACACCTGCTGCACGTGTCGGTTGCTCAATACTGATGTGATACACCTGCTGCAGGTGTCAGTTATTCAATACTGACGTGATGCACCTGCTGCAGGTGTCGGTTGTTCAGTACTGACGTGATACACCTGCTGCACGTCCTCGGCTGTTCAATACTGACGTGATACACCTGCTGCAGGTGTTAATCAATACTGACGTGATACACCTGCTGCAGGTGTTAATTATTCAAAACTGACGTGATACACCAGTTGAAGGAGTTAGTTGCTCAATACTGACGTGATGCACCAGCTGCAGGTGTCGGTTGTTCAATACTGACGTGATACACCTGCTGCACATCCTCGGCTGTTCAATACTGACGTGATACACCTGCTGCAGGTGTTAATTATTCAGCATTGACGTGATACACCTGCTGAAGGAGTTGGTTGCTCAGTACTGACGTGATACACCTGCTGCACGTCCTCGGCTGTTCAATACTGACGTGACACACCTGCTGCATGTCTCGGCTGATCAGTACTGACGTGATACACGTCACGGTGCTGCAGGTGTCGAGGAATATGTGTCTTCGTGCTGCGGCCTACTACCTGAGCACCACCTTCATAGCCGTCATCCTGGGCATCGGCCTGGTCGTCGTCATCCAGCCAGGCGAGTCGGGCAAGCAGAAATCCACCCACGACGACGACACGGATTCGGGATCCAAGAAAGTGAACGCGGACGCCTTGAACACCTTCTTGAACCTCATCAGGTGAGAGAGAGAGAGAGAGAGAGAGAGAGAGAGAGAGAGAGAGAGAGAGAGAGAGAGAGAGAGAGAGAGAGAGAGAGAGAGATTGACTGATTGAACTTTAGTTCTCAACGGTGAAGATATTAGCACAAAGGCCGACTCACATATCTGCCGTTGCTACAGTACTACTAATAACCAAGAGAGAGAGAGAGAGAGAGAGAGAGAGAGAGAGAGAGAGAGAGAATACTTTATTACACAAGGATAAAGATTTAAGCACAAGTCGGCTTTTTTAAGAAGAAGAAGAAGAAGAGCAGATAAAAGGTTGGAGGCTAGAGGCGATCGAGCGATTGTCTTGTCCACGCGTCTATTTCTGACACAAGAACACTCTTGTTAAACATAATTTATCAGGCAGTACTTGACCCGTTTTTATATATATATGTTTATATATATATATATTATTTTTTTTTTTTAATTTACCGACCAGCAGACTCATGTTTCCTGCGTTGTTCCTGACACTATTTATTTTCACTTCCCTGAAGGAATCTGTTTCCTGACAACGTGGTTGAAAAAAAAAAAAAAAAAAAAAAAAAAAGATGATTCAGAAAGGTGAGAGAGAGAGGGAGGAGGAGGGGGGGGGGGTGGAGGAGGGGGGTGAGAGAGCTGTCGCGTTCGTAAGAGAGGGAAGGGTGGGAGAGAGAGAGGGAGGGAGGAATGAGAGAGAGGAAGACGAGAGAGGGGGGAAAGGAGGAGGGGGGGAGAGAGAGAGAGAGAGAGAGAGAGAGAGAGAGAGAGAGAGAGAGAGAGAGGATGAATGAATGAATGAATGAATGAATAAACTTTATTTTACGAGGGTAGTGGAGTAGACATAGGGTCTTTTTACATCCAGCCCTCGCCCATGAGGGACTAATTCCACTAATACTACACACACACATGAGAGAGAGAGAGAGGAGAGAGAGAGAGAGAGAGAGAGAGAGAGAGAGAGAGAGAGAGAGTTTTGTTTGGTATCAGTTTGATAAACATTAAAGAATTTGCACTTTATTTCCCTTATTTATTATCATAAACCGTCATCGGCGTCGTCATCCTCCTTCATTAATGAATGATGAATTGATGATTTCTATTTTCAGAAAGTGCCAAAGTATGTTGAGAAGAACAAAAGTGAGTATGCACACGAAACATCACAACAGACCCTCACTTTTGAAAACACTGGATCGGTTGAATAAAATATAGATCTATACAATGTCGTTTCAATGTTTTAAAGGAGAAACAGACAGGGGAAAAAGGATGGTAACAGTGAGTGAGTGAATGAATGTGTGTGTGTGTGTGTGTGTGTGTGTGTGTGTGTGTGTGTGTGTGTGTGTGTGTGTGTGTGTGTGTGTGTGTGTGTGTGTGTGTGCGCGCGCGTGTGCGCGTGTGCATACATGCGTGTTTGTGTTTCTGTTTGTGTGTGTGTGTGTGCGTGCGTGAGTGCGCGCGCACACGTGTGTGTGTGTGTGTATATGTGTGCGCGTGTGCAGGCGTGCGTGTGTGTGTGTGTGTGTGTGTGTGTGTGTGTGTGTGTGTGTGTATGTGTGTGTGTGTGTATATGTGTGTGTGTGCGTGTGCGCGCGTAGATGTCGCCAACAAAAGAAACAGAAATCTTTGCCCTTCCCTCCACCCCCCCCCCCCCCCCCCACCCCCCACCCCGGTTTTTTGTTTTAATTTTATTTTAATTTTTGCTATTTTACTCTGTATTTCCGAAAGATTCGTTAGGGTTGCCTGTGCTTTTTGTGACCTGGTGATTACAGACGAAACGCAGTTCAAGATTGTCAAGGTGGAAGGGACCAACATGCTCGGCGTGGTGTCGTTCTCCATTGCGCTGGCCATCGCCATCAACTGTCTGGAAGAGAACGTGGGAAGACCCCTCAAGCAGTTGTTTCATTCCCTCAGCGAAGCTTCCATTCTTCTTGTTCGTGCTGCCATATGGTCAGTGTTTGCTGCTACAGCAGTGTTACACGATGTTCGCGCGCGCGCGCGCATGTGTGTGTGTGTGTGTGTGTGTGTGTGTGTGTGTGTGTGTGTGTGTGTGTGTGTGTTTGTGTGTGCGCGTGTGCATACGTCTGTGTGTGTGTGTGTGTGTGTGTGTGTGTGTGTGTGTGTGTGTGTGTGTGTGTGTGTGTGTGTGTGTGTGTGTGTGTTGTGTGTGTTGTGTGTGCTGCGTGTGTGTGTGTGTGTGTGTGTGTGTGTGTGTGTGTGTGTGTGTGTGTGGCGCGCGCGCGCTGTGTGCATACTGTGTGGTGTGTGTGTGTGTGTGTGGTGTGTGTGTGTGTGTATTGTTGTTGTTGTTGTTCTGTTGGGGGAGGGGGGGCGATGAAAGGGGGAGGGGAGGGAGGATATACACAGGTTTAAAAAAAAGAAAAAGTTTTTCGTTTTTAGCTTTTCGCCCCTCCTGCAGCATAGGTCGCCAAGAACAGTTCGCCACAGTCCTCTAGCCTAAGCCATCCTCTCAAGCTGCTTCCAGGTGTAAAGCATCTTGTTGGTATCAGCTTCGACGTCTGTGAGCCAGGTATCTGTCACCCATCTTGTTGGTATCGGCTTCAGTGTCTCTGAGCCAGGTGTAACCCATCTTGTTGGCATCAGCTTCAGCGTCTTTGAGCCAGGTGTAACCCATCTTGTTGGTATCGGCTTCAGTGTCTCTGAGCCAGGTGTAACCCATCTTGCTGGCATCAGCTTCAATGTCTCTGAGCCAGGTGTAACCCATCTTGCTGGCATCAGCTTCAGTGTCTCTGAGCCAGGTGTAACCCATCTTGCTGGCATCAGCTTCAATGTCTCTGAGCCAGGTGTAACCCATCTTGTGGCATCAGCTTCATGTCTCTGGGCGAGGTGTTACCCATCTTGTGGCATCAGCTTCAATGTCTCTGAGCCAGGTATCTGTCACCCATCTTGTTGGCATCAGCCTCAATGTCTCTGAGCCAGGTATCTGTCACCCATCTTGCTGGCATCAGCTTCAATGTCTCTGAGCCAGGTATCTGTCACCCATCTTGTTGGCATCAGCCTCAATGTCTCTGAGCCAGGTATCTGTCACCCATCTTGTTGGCATCAGCTTCAATGTCTCTGAGCCAGGTATCTGTCACCCATCTTGTTGGCATCAGCCTCAATGTCTCTGAGCCAGGTATCTGTCACCCATCTTGTTGGCATCAGCTTCAATGTCTGTGCACCAGGTGTAACCCATCTTGTTGGTATCAGAATGAGGATCCTTCTTTTCCAGGCTTAGGTTTAGCAGGTTTAGGTTTCTTGAACATTTGTCGGCGTTTCTGTGCAAGACATGTTTTACGGGGTGGGGGTCTTGGGGGTGAAACGGTCGGGTCAAGAGGGAACAATGGTCAGATATTGCATGCAAACAGACGAAAGAGTCCCAATAATGCTGCCTAAATGCTGCTCCGTGCAATGAAAAGCGGTATAATCAGTCGTTTACACTTGAGAGAAAGAGAAAGAGAGACAGAGAGAGGGAAAAGGAAGAAGAAGAAGAAAAAAGTCGTGTCTCGGTAATCTCCAGCTTGAGGACAATCTGGCCAAAGCCGAATGGTGTGGGATGGGGAAGGGCAGAACTTAAGGCACAGCTTCCAAATGTTACTCGATGGTAACGTGCGGTTTTATCTGCTCAATGCAGGTTTTATGACTTTGGAGAAGGTGGGAGAGAGAGTATCAAAGGCACAGGAGTGTGCGAAGTTACGACCGAAACGTGCGAATGGGTGTAGCCCGAGTGTTACCTTTTCTTGTTATTTATGAATCATCATGAACGATCAATGTCAGGAAATGACCAATGCATCGGCGCATTTATTCTACTGTCTACTAATGGCCAGAACAGAAAGCAAGATTTACTCTCTTTTTTGGGAGGGGTGGGGGTGGGGGGGTTGGGGGGGGGGGGAGCGAGGGTGTTCCATCCCCCCCCCCTCCTTGATCAAACACACACAAGGTTAATGTAAAGAACGCCGAAATCATCGTTCTTTTCATCCTTTTGTGTGTTTGGTTTTTAAAGTTGGTCTTCGTTTCCCCCTTTCTCGTTCTTTCAGCCCTTGTTCTTCTTCACTTTTTACTTCTTCTTCTTCTGCTCGTTCTTGTGTTTTAGGTACGTAAGTAAGTAACTTGGTGTTTTATGTCCAGTCAACCGTTGCGGATATATCAGGGCGAATCCTTATCAACGGAATGGCACAATTTGACTTTCGCCTGGTTCTGGATTGATTGCAGGTTGTTGTTGTTTTTCCTTCTCAATCTTGTGTTTTTCTTCCTGATCAAGGTACGTAAGTAAGTAACTTGGTGTTTTACGCCCGGTCAACCATTGCGGACATGTCAGGGCGAATCCTCGTCAAGGGAATGGCACAGTTTGACTGTCGCCTGCCTCTGGACTGATTGCAGGTACTCGCCCATCGGCGTCTTCTTCCTCATCCTGCAGGAGATTGTGAAGATGGTGGACCCGTACAAGACTTTCTCCGAAGTCGCCTTCTACACCCTCACTGTCGCGATAGGTCTTGTGCTACACGGATATGTAACCCTGCCTCTCATCTACTGGGTGTTTGTGAGGAAGAACCCACTGACCTTTGTCCGCGGGATGCTGCCGGCTATCATGACGGCTTTGGCCACTGCGTCCAGGTTGGCTCTGTGGGTAAACACCCGCCTTCACCCAATTCACCCGTTTGTGCCGTGTACGCATCTCGATTTCGCTCTTTAGGTATCAGAGCTGAGGAGCTGTGTGAAAGTCGAGGTGGCCGTCCTAGGCTTTGGTCTCTGTGGACGTAAAGCAACACTGAACTTGAACATGATGTTCAGAGCTCAGGAGCTGTGTAATAAGTCGAGGTGGCCGTCCTGGGCTCCACTCCCTAATATTCCTTATGGTCTCTGCGGACGTAAAGCAACACTGAATTTGGACATAATGTTCAGAACTCAGGAGCTGTGTCAAAGTGGAGGTGGCCGTCCTGGGCTCCCCTCCCTAATAGTCCTTATGGTCTCTGTGGACGTAAAGTAACACTGAACTTGAACATAATGTTCAGAGCTCAGGAGCTGTGTAAAAATCGAGGTGGCCGTCCTGGGCTCCCCTCCCTAATAGTCGTTATGGTCTCTGTGGACGTAAAGTAACCATGAACTTGCACTTTAGGGCAACGGAACGAAGAAGCACCGCAGGCCCCTTTTTTCGCAGTGGGTTACAGCTGACGCAGAAATTGAGGTCCTCTCTGCTGGGAGCCCAGCGCGATCTTAGACCTATTTCATCCCGCGGGCCCACGCGGGAAACCGCGTCAGTTTAAACTAACGCTTTTTGAAAGTAGGGAGAGGCATTACAAAATATGAAGGTGAATGGACCGGGAAGGCAGAAATTAAGACAAGGAAGAAATTCCTGACAACCGAACGAAGCATGCATGCCTATGTTCTGACCTACTCCAGGCTTTAAAGGGAGAACAATTTGTCAGCTCTGGGTTCTCAACAGAGCAGACCTTTATTTCTGCGTCCGCAGTACCCTTTGCGGAAATGAACAGGTAAAGAGCAACGAGTAGTAGGCTACCATCATGCAAAATTTGATGTGTGTGTGTGTGTGTGTGTGTGTGTGTGTGTGTGTGTGTGTGTGTGTGTGTGTGTGTGTGTGAGAGAGAGAGAGAGAGAGAGAGAGAGAGAGAGAGAGAGAGACAGACAGACAGACAGACGAGACAGACAGACAGACAGACAGACAGACAGACAGACAGACAGAGACAGAGAGCCGTGTGTGTGTGTGTGTGTGTGTGTGTGTGTGTGTGTGTGTGTGTGTGTGTGTGTGTGTGTGTGTGTGCCTGCGTGCCTATGTGACGGAGAACATAACGTTAACAGTTTTGTGACCGCAACATCTGTCTCTGCAGCCTTGCTACTTTACCTGTGACGATGAAATACCTGCGAGATATGGGGGTGGACCGCCGGATAGTTGACTTCGTGGCTCCAGTGGGAGCCAACATCAACATGGACGGTACCGCTCTCTACGAGGCTGTGGCCGTCATATTTATAGGACAAACTCTGGGGAAGAGCTTCACCTTCGCAAGCATCCTGACCATAAGGTGGATAATAATAATAATGTACATTTATCACGCGCTCATCAACGCCCTGAGCGCTCACATGATGCATATTAACTGATATGATATTCTATACACACGTAGAGCACAGTTCCACCCAAACAACCCACACAAAGCACCATTCAGAAAGACGAACAACCCTTCCCCCTCCCCTCCCGCACGAACAAAACCCACAATGAATTCAAATCTGTACGACACTGATCTGTATCATACATCATACATGCTCGTGCATATACATGTGGGTATATACAATGAGGACATACAATGCAATACAGTAATACTTTATTAATCCTTATAAAGGAAATTCAGTTAAGCCCCATAACAAGAAGACGACGACGAAGAAGAAGACACCCAGTGAACGAGCAGGTACGGCCACATTAGACCATTAATTCATCAGACACAAACACGCATTGACGTTTTTATTGTTGAACATTTTTACTGTTAAAAATCACGGCTCCAGTACCACGCCCCATCCATCTCCTCCCACAAACGTTCCTCGTTAATTCTTCGGGCACAAAACCCGTGAAAGGTTCAACTAGCCCCCCCCCCCCCACCCTCCCCCCAAGTTTGTGATTGTTTTATTTGGGGTGGGGGGGGGGGGGGGGTGGTGAGTCTGACTCGTGTCAGGTTGCCACTAGTACCACTGTGCGTGTGTATGTGTGTGTGTGTGTGTGTGCTATGTGTGTGTGTGTGTGTGTGTGTGCGCGCGCGCCCGCGTGCGTACATGTGTGCGTGCGTACGTGTGTGTGTGTGCGTTCATGCGCGCGCGCGCGCGTGTGTATGTGTGTGTGTGTGTGTGTGTATATGTGTATGTGTGTGTGTGCGTACATGTGTGTGTGTGTGTGCGTGTATGTGTGTATGCGTGCGTACATGTGTGTGTGTGTGTGTGTGTGTGTGTGTGTGTGTGTGTGTGTGTGTGTGTGTGTGTGTGTGTGTGTGTTTTCCTCGACAGTATAACGGCGACGGCAGCGGCTATCGGCGCGGCGGGCGTGCCACAGGCAGGTCTGGTCACCATGGTGATCGTGCTGACCGCTGTCGGCTATCCCACAGATAAAGTGGTTCTAATTCTCGCCGTGGACTGGCTGTTGTGAGTATATACTCCTATTACCGGCCGATTCAGTACTGATGGCACTGCTAGCAACGCATACAGTTCCTCCCCACCCCCACCCCCCCACCCCCACCCCAGTCTCTCCTCCACCCCCACCCCATCCCCTCCAATGCAGTTAAAACATCGGAACAACAGATATCATTTTCTACGAATAGGTCAAGAGAGAGAGCGAGAGAGAGAGAGAGAGAGAGAGAGAAAGAGAGAGAGAGAGAGAGAGAGAGAGAGAGAGAGTTTGTGTGTGTGTGTGGGTGTGCGTGTGCGCGCGCGCGCGCGTGCGTTGTTTTTTGTTTTGTGACAGTTTCTCTTGTTGAACCCTTGAAGAGGACCATGCTGGACGTAGGCAAGAAAATGTCCTCTGTTGTTGTTTCTCTCTCTCTCTCTCTCTCTCTCTCTCTCTCTCTCTCTCTCTCTCCTCTCTCTCTCTCTCTCTCTCTCTCTCTCTCTCTCTCTCTCTCTCTCTCTCTCTCTCTCTCTCTGTGGCGGGACTCTAACGTTCGACAACTTTGTATTAGTGTCAGTGACACAGTCTGCGTCAGGCAAAAAGAAAAAAAGAAAAGAAAAAAGCGAGTACCTCTCGTCGTCTTTCAGGGATCGGTTCCGGACGTCCATCAATGTCTTAGGGGACGCCTATGGCGCCGCCATCGTGTACAGACTGTCCCGCGCCGACCTGCGCAGGATAGACGCCGAGGAGTCTCGGCGTCGTCGGGTCACCATCGGCAGAGAGCAGACGATCAGCAATTCGTCACAAACCACCACACAGCTGCCATTGCTCAGTAATAAGGAACCCGAACTCAACCCACCCGAACGACCGCCCGAACGACCGCCCGAACAACCGCCCGAACGACGGCCCGAACGACCGCCCGAACAACCTCCCGAACGACGGCCCGAACGACCGCCCGAAAAACCTCCCGAACGACGGCCCGAACGACCGCCCGAAAGCCCGACCGGAAGCCCGCTCGAAAAGCGGCTGAGCACCGTTCTGAACTAAACTGAGAGAGACAGAGACAAATATGTATCGTGGGACAGAGAGAGACAGAGACAAATATGTATCGTGGGATAGAGAGAGACAGAGACAAATATGTATCGTGGGACAGAGAGAGACAGAGACAAATATGTATCGTGGGACAGAGAGACAGAGCAAATATGTATCGTGGACAGAGAGAGACAGAGACAAATATGTATCGTGGGACAGAGAGAGACAGAGACAAATATGTATCGGGAGACAGAGACAAGTATGTATCGGGAGACAGAGACAAATATGTATCGGGAGACAGAAACAAGTATGTATCGGGAGACAGAGAGACAGAGAGAAATATGTATCGGGAGACAGAGAGGAGACAAATGTGTATCGGGAGACAGAGACAGACATATATGTATTGGGAGACAGAGAGATAGAGACAAATATGTATCGGAAGACAGATAGAGACAAATAATGTGTATCGGGAGACAGACAGATAGAGACAAATATGTATCGGGAGACAGAGACAGATACAAATATGTATCGGGAGACAGAGACAGATACAAATATGTATCGGAGACAGAGAAAAGGAGACAAATATGTTTCGGGAGACAGAGACAGAGACAAATAACAGAGACAAGTATGTATCGGGAGACAGAGAGAAGGAGACAAATGTGTATCGGGAGACAGAGACAGACAAATATGTATTGGGAAACAGAGAGATAGAGACAAATATGATCGGAAGACAGATAGAGACAAATAATGTGTATCGGGAGAAGACAGAAAGACAAATATATATCGGGAGACAGAGAGACAGAGACAAATATGCATCGGGAGACAGAGAAATATGCATCGGGAGACAGAAAGATAAATAATATGCATCCGGAGACAGAGACAAATATGTATCTGGAGACAGAGAGACAGAGACAAATATGTATCTGGAGACACAGAGAGAGACAAATATGTACCAGGAGAGAGATAGAGACAAATATTACTGGGAGACAGAGACAAATATGTATCGGGAGACAGAGACAAAGATGATCGGGAGACAGAAACAAATATGTATCTGGAGACAGATACAAATATATATTGGGAGACAGAGAGATAGAGACAAATATGTATCTGGAGACAGAGAGACAGACAAATATTTATCTGGAGACAGAGATAGAGACAAATATGTATCTGGAGACAGAGACAGACAAATATGTATCTGGAGACAGAGAGAGAGAGAGAAATATGTATCAGAAGAGAGATAGACAAATATTATTGGGAGACAGAGACAAATATGTATCGGGAGACAGAGACAAAGGTGATCGGGAGACAGAGACAAATATGTATCTGGAGACAGAGACAAATATGTATTCGGGAGACAGAAAGACAGAGACAAATATGTATCTTGAAACAGAGAGATAGAGACAAATATGTATCGAGAGACAAAAAGACAGAGTCAAATATGTATCGGGAGACAGAGACAGAGACAAATATGTATATCAGGAGACAGAGACAAATATATATCGGGAGACAGAGAGACAAATATGTATCGGGAGACAGAGATGCAGAGACAAATACGTATCAGGAGACAGAGATAAATATGTATCGGGAGACAGAGACAAATATGTATCTGGAAACAGAGAAATAGAGACAAATATGTATCGAGAGGCAAAAAGACAGAGACAAATATGTATCGGGAGACAGAGATGTAGAAACAAATACGTATCAGGAGACAGAGATAAATATGTATCGGGAGACAGAGATAAATATGTATCGGGAGACAGAGACAAATGTGTATCGGAGACAGATAGAGACAAAAAATGTGTATGGGGAGACAGAGAGACAGGGACAAATACGTATCTGGGACAGAGAAATAGACAAATATGTATGTAATCACTCCAAGCGTTCTCCAAACACCGACCACCACCAGGACAATAGATATGAAGGCGGTGGGAAACCCACAAGTGCTTGTGCATTTTACCGTTTCAACAGCTGCAGTGAACTGATCTCATCTGAACTGGCTCTGATCCCAATTTTCGGATTTCTTCTGCAGAAGACGCTTCCTTTTCCGTCACACACACACACACGTTGATTTTCCGTTTCTTTTATGGATATGTTAGACACTTCACCTCTTACACGCTTCCTGGATCCCACACAGATGCTTTCCGATTTGTGTCTAATAGTTTTAAACCGGATGAATTCTTGAAACAGTTCCACCAGGGTAACTGCAGTCTTTTCTTCTTTTTCTTTTTTTAAAGCAAGGGTAGTATCATCTGCAAACTGTTGTCATTTGGTTGTATTCGTGTTCTGGTCGCCAAATGTTTTCTGCTATCTGTATAATTATCTGTATAATTATATGCCTACCCTTTTGGGGTTGCTTCTGATTTTCTCAGTCTATCGAACACTTTGTCAGTTTAAACTAAATTTTACCTTCAGAAACTGGGAAGTCTTATATAATTATATGTAAATGCTGCTGTTTTAAAGCACTTTTTACCGGATTTGTGTTGAATCAGTTTCAACGTTTTCGTTCGTGTGTTGATTTGGTGGCTTGGGCTGAGCGGTAAGAATGTCTTGGGGGGGGGGGGGGGGGGGGGGGGGGAACAGTCTGTGTTGGCAAGGTGATTGGTAAGCATTTCGATTTAAAAAATAATAATATTGGCCTGAAAACGTCAGAAAACAAAACCGAGTATTTCTATCAGCATGTTTTATTTGTTTATGAATATTTATACAAAGCAAGTTGGCTATTTTTTTTGCTACGAATTTGAGTTCCTCCGTGCACAGTCATTTGGGTTCGCGTTATGCCATTGAAAATCAGAAAAAGGCTGGTTCGTGACGCATTTAATACTGTTGCCACAGATGCTGGCCTTGTTCATGACGTCACTGATACAAACGACTGGAAAGATACGCGTTTTAATACGTCGACTTTTAGCAAACAGGGCAAGCAGTCTAGTGAGAAATCACACACACACACACACACAAAGTATTTCACACACACACACATATTCCTATTGATTGGGCCCGTGATTTGTGTTAGGTTCAGTTCCCCTTTAAATGTTGTGCAGATGTCATATGTACCATATGGCTAGTGTGAAGGTTAGTGTGATCATGAATGACAGGAACCATGTTTTTGCTCAGCATCATCAAGTACTTCTAACTGGTTGACAATTTCGTGTTGGCTACTAAGGTCTAAAAGTAAAAAGGAGCAAAAAATTGTCTTGTAGTACTACGATCAGCAGCACCCGTTCACTCCATGTGAATAAATCCTTTCATACGTTTTGGGTGCAGTGTGTACATGTGTGTATTTGTATGACATGCTCATTTGAATGTGTGTGTGTATAATTATGTGTGTGTGTGTATGTGTGTGTGTGTGTGTGTGTGTGTGTGTGCGTGCGAGCGCTTGAGTTAGTAACTGGATTTAAACAGCCTGTCAACCGCACAGGGTCACAAGGGACCAAGAAACGCTGCCGTAAGCAGGCTAAATGCACAGGTTAAACCTCTTCCCCATATGTAAAGTTCAATGCCCAAGTCAGATACGCAAATTCAGTCCAAACACAAATATAACATGGGAAATCCCACACCACCCACTGTCACACACACACACACACACAAAACACTAGTGGTACAAATGCTACAGGTGGGTGTAGGGGTGGAGGGTGCTGTGTGATTACGCATCCGTCACGCGTGTGTGTGTGTGTGTGTGTGTGTGTGTGTGTGCTCGCGCGCGGAGAGTGACGGCGTACGCTAGTATCAGTTCACTTTTTTTTCTTTTTTTTAAGCGCCTAGGGTAACGTACTATAATTACTTGTAAAAATAAACATCTGTCGCAGGAAGTGCATTTCTGGTCAAACCTCACGTAGTTTCAACGTTATCATCGTTCGATAGCTTGAATAAGACAAGGATAGGCCTACTCAGCAACGGTCAACACGTCGTTGGTTCAGGGAAACGCTAGGGAAGAATTTGTCCTTTGACTGAAGACCATGGGGCATATATACATGGGGTAAGAAAGAACTGTCCGTGACTGGCTTTTGTCAACAGCAACCCGATTCTCTCTTCTATCCTCTCACTTTGTATCCACGTTAATTAAGTGAGCGAACGAGTGGGTGCCAGTAACGTGCGCGCGCGTGATCTAAGTAAACATGGCGCTTAACGTCCACAGAAACCATAAAGCTTATCAGGGACGGGGAGAAGGGGGGGGGGGGGGGGGGGGGGGGGGGGGAGGAGGTGGGAGAAGAGAGAAAATATATTTACCTATCACTACACTGTCACCACCAGAATGACTCCTGCATTAAGATGGGCAGCGGTGAGAGCCATTTTAATGTTTCATTAATTGTGAAGGACAAAGTCACAAGACAGTGTCCACAGACCACAATCTTTGAAAAGAAAGGAGAGCCGAAGCGGATTCGAACCGAGGTCCCTCTGCTTACCAGCCTAACGCCTTACCGCTAGGCCAAACTGGCTCACAAGCGCGTGATCTAGCGATGTACTCATATTTATAACGACAGGAGTGGTACTTAAGTAAATATAGACCAGTGTGTGTGTGTGTGTGAGAGAGAGGGAGGAGAGAGAGAGAGAGAGAGAGAGAGAGAGAGAGAGAGAGAGAGAGAGAGAGAGAGAGAGAGAGAGAATGTCTCGAGACAAGAATCAACTCTGACACACACACATGTATAATTATCTAAGAATCAAAGACAATTTTGGGGGCCGTTTCTTTATTCCGATCATTTCGCTCCGTCTTTATACCAGGGACACCATGCTGTTGCCAAAGACTACCATAGGGCAATTGGCTAATAACACTCTTTTGCTCTACAACCTGGTTTGGGCACCAAGCCCATGCAGAGACACTCCCAGTGTTTTCAAAATAACAACAACAAAAAACTCCCCTCACCTGAAGCAAAAACCATGAACCTATATATATATTTTGTCACAGTTACCATCATGTATTATAGTAACCTACAGATAAACTACATGGTTACTGTATTTATTAGATAATTGCTGTTGTTTAGACTTTACATTTGCTTTAATGTTCTAAATGTTTGTTTGCTTGTGTCTTTTGCAACACAGACACTGTTTCCTGGTTGGTGCAAATAAAAGTTATGTTATAGCAACCTCTGACTTGCGACTCTTCCTTCATGCTGTCAACCTGCTTCCCTCACTCCCCACCCCGCTCCCCTACAAAACCTGGCGCTGCGATCAGGATTTTTTCCCAGTGGAGCCTGTCCACAACAAATATTGCGGTCTGTACTGAGACCGGGTCTCTATTCAAGAAGTAGGAGTGCAGGCTACAGGCATTGTGGTAAATGATCGTGTTTGGTACTGCAAGAACAATGTAGTCATAGTGACTTGCTGTTTTACGCCCAGTCAACCTTTGCAGTTATATCAGGGCGAGCAAGAAGAACGAAAAGTGAATAATACTGCAGGTCATGTGCTTGCTTCTTCAGTTCATTTCAAAGATGGACAATGCCAACTGCTCCACAAAGTGAACTGGCGTCATGTACCTTATGTGAGTACTGGCTTGCTCCACAACCTGTGTGTTGACCGACACCAGGTTTGGATACTTTCTGTTGTATGCAGGGCTGCAGGTATGACTTTTCCATTGGTGTTTTACGCCCAGTCAACCTTTGCAGTTATACCGGGGCAAGCAAGAATGAAAAGTGAATAATACTGCCCATCATGTGTTGTAAGGATGCTATCACGCAAAATCAAACCAGTGTATGCTTGCTTCTTCGGTTCATTTCAAAGATGAACAACGCCAACTGCTGAACAAAGTAATCTGGTGTCATATAACTTATTTGGGTGCGTAGTTTCTTCAGGGTGGAATTGGCTTGCTCCACAACCTGTGTGTTGACAGACATCAGGTCTGGATACTGTTTGCTGTTGTATGCAGGGCTGCAGGTGTGGTTCTTCCAGTGGAGACCGTCCACGACAAATCTTGTGCTCCGCATTGAGACCGGGTCTCTATTCAAGAAGTAGGAGTGCAGGTTGCAGGCACTGTCGTAAATGATCGTCTTTGGCACTGTCTCAAATCTTGTTTTGAAGATTGTGAAGGGGGTGTTTGGAGATTCGCAAGAACCCATCAAAGAAAATCCGCAACAGACTCCATGTTGACAGAACAGGGTGAACAGGCCTGGAAGGAGGGTAGGATCGTCTGGAGGTGGCCTTGGAACACACTGCAGCATTCTTGGTGCTATCTGCCTGGTAAACCCCCCTGTCCTCGTAAAATTGGCAGGTTTGGGAAGAAGTCCCCTTGGCCAGGCGAGGTTTCAACATGAACTATAGAAGATGTGTCAGCGAAACGTCCGAGTTCAGAAAGAAAATGGCCCATCTTTCAGAAAAAGAAAAAGAAAAATAAATAAATGAGAGAACAGACGCAATGTACAATGAGAAACCAGTCGTCGTCTTTGGGAACCATGTTCGCCTGGTGTTCTTACTGTAAAACGATTTTTCGATATCAGTCTGGTGCATTTGAATTTTGGTAACTATTTAATATTATATATCCAGAGACATTGTGGGGCGCAACATCACAAACTGTTCGAATCTAAAGCGAAGCAGGATGCTACTGCAAGCAAAATTACCCAGTTCATGCCATCAGACTTCATTCCGAGGAAGAGGGGGTGATCAGGGCTGAAGCGATGATCACAGAACTGATTGTGCGCATGAACGTGCTGATCACAACAGCGGACATTATTTCACTGATGATGAAAAGCGCGTTCCCAGAGAGAGAGAGAGAGAGAGAGAGAGAGAGAGAGAGAGAGAGAGAGAGAGAGAGAGAGAGAGAGAGAGAGAGAGAGAGAGAGAGAGAGAGAGAGAGAGAGAGAGAGAGAGAGAGAGAGAGAGAGAGAGAGAGAGAGAGAGAGAGAGAGAGAGAGAACCCCCCCCTGCAGACCTACTACACAATCTGGCAGCAACACCATCAGGATGCAGGCAACACCTTGTCCTGCACCCCTACGAAGTTCAGAAAGGCATGGTATGGTTACCTGTCCTTGATGGACATAGACAGGCAGTTGGGATCCAGATGCTCTGTCTGTGGACCCTCTCCAGACCTGGTTGGTTGTGTGCGATGCAACATCACTGAGTTACCGCCAGAAGTGCTGGACTGCACCTCGGGAAATGGGCGCTTCTCAACCAGGGTTTCCTGAGAGCAGCCACAACAGTCGCATTTTCATTGCGGACTCTCAGCTGCGCTCATTGCTGGGTCGCTTCACAGGCACAGGCAGTCCCTTGGATAGAGCTGAACTGTTTGTTTATGAAGTTGTCTGCACAGTCACCATCACTCCATGCGTTGTTGATCGATGGTGAGACAGTACAGCAGGTGTTACCACTTCTGAAATATCTGGCCAGCACAACACCTTCTGCGCACTGCTGAACTCCTGATGCAAGAACTGCTTTGGACAAAATTGTTGCAGGAGATGTTTCCTTCACTACAGAAGAACTCTCAGTACTTCATTGCGAAATGCCTTGGCTGGCGAAAAACATTAACACAGTGCACACTGCATGTATTGTAGTAACCTACAGGTAAACTACATGGTTACTGTATTTTTTAGATAATTGCTGTTGTTTAGACTTTACATTTGCTTTCATGTTCTGAATGTTTGTTTGCTTGTGTCTTTTCCAACACAGACACTGTTTCCTGGTTGGTGCAAATAAAAGTTATGTTATAGCAACCTCTGACTTGTGACTCTTCCTTCATGCTGTCAACCTGCTTCCCTCACTCCCCACCCCGCTCCCCTACATATATATCTATATATATATATATATAATGCCCATGGAAGAAACATCCTGCACGACAACTGAACATGGCCACATCGGGACTAATCACATATTCAAAATTCTTCTGTTCCATTTTCATACACAAGCCCCAAAATCTTAGGTAATCACAAGTAAAAAGACACAGCGTAGTTCAAGAGCAAACAAGTGCATGAGCGCGTGTATGTGTGTTGTACATCGTGTCACCTAACATTTACCATCTATGACGCAGTCTGTCAGCTTCTGGTAAAAACACCATTCAGCGACAATCTTCTTGTGCGACATATTCAGTTTTGCATTATATTTGTACACCTCAAAGTTAGTTTTTAAATAACGTTTGAACAAATGCAAATTTGGTAGTCTTGTTAATTTTACATTTATAAATAAAGAACTTCGCTTGCAAAATAAGCAAATCAAAGGTGTTATCTGATTTTAAATGGATTTCATGACCAAACAGTACAATATTTTGATTAAGTGTAACTGGTGTCACATTTAAACATCCGGCACTAACTGCAATCTGGAACTGTTCCGTAAGTCACCCATCTTAACCTGGTGCCACTGAGTCTGAGCCCCCGCCCCCCCAATAATTAGTAACTGGATTTTAATGTCCTGTTAACTGTGCAGGGTCATCTCAGGACACTCAAACTCTGTCATAAGCGAAGTGACATTAGTCATTTCCGGACAATCAAACTGGCATAAGCAGTTTGACATTTCAAAACTCTTCTCATAGGAATGGGCTGTGTATTGGACTTACTGACTGGCATGTGTGTTGATGCATTACAAGTGATGTGCACCTACTGCTAGATCTGCGAGTCAACAGGAAAAGCCATATACCGGGAGAAACCCATGGAATATGCTGCATGGTTAGTTCACCACACTGAATCTGAGGACTATTACACTTCAAGCTTCAAGCTGACCTGGAAAGAAAGTGGACAGAAGGAAAGGAAATGCAGCAACGACGAACAGACAAGCTACGAAAACAGAAAGAAGCCATCCTTGATGTGATCAGAAACGATGGTGGTCCTTGCCAGAAACCTGATCTCATCAGTCTTCTAAAGAAATTTAAAAGAAAGACCGACAAGCTCAAGGCCATCAATGCGCAAGCTGACTACGACAAAATCATTTTAGACGCAGTGTCACCAGCCCTCAGGACCAGCAAAATCTCCCTCATTGATCTCTGTGTCCACTGCCTCAACTAAAAGTTTGGACATGTTGCTGAGAAAATGAAGACAGCTCTACAGGATGCTTGCACACCCACCAAAGGAAGTAAGCGGAAGAGAGTCGCCATACTGGTGGAGAAGTCTGACGCAGTGACACAGACAGCGACTACCCTGGTGACACACCTGTAGCTGAAGAAGACGAAGCAGCCCAACAACTCCAAGAGGGAGACTTCAGCTTTAACTTCTCACAGCAAGGCCAGACTGTGGCCGTCTTCTACGACAGCGATTTCTATGTTGGGCAGGTACTACAAGTCCATAACCCAGACTTTGCCGATGTCACTTTCATGACCAGCGCTGGCAATGACAATATCTTCAAGTGGCCCCAGTCAGAGGACACTGACCAAGTTGCTGCAAAGTATGTGTTTGATTTTGACTTTGAAGTTGTGCCCAAGAACAGGACATGGCAAACTGACAGTGTGAGGTGGGGAGTCCTATTTGCACATTCAGGAAACCTTTTGTTGACAAGTCAAATAAGGTCACTGGGTAGGTCACTGCAGTCAATTTAAGCACTTTTTGTGTGTGCTTTGTTTTGCCTGTACATTGTTAACAGATGGCAGAAAAGATGAAATACAGTAATTTCAACAAATGTCAAATTTTGACACTTTGGGGATATTTCCATCATGCAAATTACACAAAATGCCATTTCTGAGGCATCATATTTTCTTTCCACCTCTGTTGTATGGCTAGAAAAGAAAGAAAAAAAGAAAAGAAAAAAAGACTTCACCACTGTAGTATAAACACTGTGTCTACCAAATATGAGCTCTGTATTATCAATAGTTTTAATTTTTATGAGTTTTGAAAAATGGCAGTATTTATGCGAACAGCCAAAATATATGTTTTTCAATCTATCATATCTCCTTTTCAAATGTAGCTAGAGCCTTGAAATTTTGCATGTGATTTTACTTTGCTAAAAGCTGTATTTCCTGCAAGTTTCATGTGATTTGGTTAATTCTAAAAAATTGAGTGGGTATACCTAGTAATAATATAAACCTTTTCTCAGGTCAGTCCACAAAACCAGTCCCTATGCAAACATAAAACGAAACATATGTGTTGTTGTATATCAAACAGAAATTTTCAAAGAACGAGACAATATTATCCCTGCTAAAAGAGCACATAAGGCTAAGACATGCTGGTTTTGTCAACCATTCCATCTAATTTATTGATACCAGATTAAAGAAAAAAATTGGACAGAAAAATTAAACAAAATGTTATATAAATGTATAATGGCAAAAAATGAATTGAAAACTCGACCAAAAAAAAAAAAAAAAAAAGGGGGTGAGGGAGAGAGGAATGGGGAAAAATGAAGGTGAACAGGGCGGGAAAGTAGAAATTGATGATTTCCAGAAATAACAGGCGAAGATAATTTTACAATGTTTTCTTACTCCGGGAGAGTGAAGTCCCCTGAATGGAGGTGGCAGCGGAGAAGAGCTGGTCTGTGACACTTTGAGATCTTCAGGCATGGACCTATTATAATTTATACTAGACTACCAGCTGGGGGAACCTACTATCCGATCTGCATGTTCCCTGCGAGCAGTGAGTGTTTGATTGGCATTTCTGATGCCTTTTGTTTACGGGTATCCGTCATCTTCCCCACGTGCTCACTGTACCCCCAACAAAAGCGTGCCTACTCTGCGTGACACCCGCAGGCATGGACCTATATATACAGGTCCCTGCCCGAAGGCTCTTACTGAGTGCAGTCCCCTGGATTTCCGAAGATCGTCTATTAGGACAAGGAAGAAATTCCTGGCAGTGGCAAAGCATGAATGGCTATATTCTGACCTAATCCAGGCTTTAAAAGGAGAACAGGCAAGGTAGAAAATAGAACAGGGAAAAAAATCCTGGAAGTGGGTGAAGCATGCGTGGCTATAATCTGACCTACTTCAGGCTTTAACAGGAGAACATTTGTCAGCTCTGGGTTCTCAACAGAGGGGACATTGATTTCCGCATGAAAGTAATGGAAATGTTAACTGCAGCTGTCCATGTGGCACTGAAAGTAATGGAAATGTTAACTGCAGCTGTCCATGTGGCACTGAAAGTAATGGGACATGTTGACTGCAGCTGTCCATGTGGCACTGAAAGTCAGCTGGCTATGAAAATCATGGTCATGTCGACTGCAGCTGTCTGCGTGGCCATGAAAGTAGTGACCATGCGCTTCCTGGTCTGGCCACCCTGATATTGATAACTCCATAACAACAATAAAAAAAAATTCTGGAGCACCCAAACAGCACAAGAACAAGTCTGACTTCTGTGACCTTGCATTTACAGACTTTGGAGTTAGACTGCAAAAATTACCATTAAAAAAAAAAAAAAAAAAAATCTTTTTTGGTGTGTGTCTGCATTTCCCAGAATAATGTCAATTTATGTCAGTTAACTCTTTCAAGGATTTCCGCGTCTTAAGATGCGGAGCTTAGCAGTACACTTGACGATGATCTGCGTCTTTAGATGCGGTAAGAATTAAAGATTTTTAACGGTCTTACCGACTTTCGAGTTGACTGGAGGCAATTATATTACACTAACTGCATCAATTTCGGTAACACCCTTAGTCCAGTCAAGTGTTCCTTTGTCTGTTTTGGTGTATGTAACACGTGTGTCAAACTGACGAAAGTTGCACATTTCAAAATGGCGGCACGCAGAGTGAACCTGCATTACTTGGCGAGGGAAACTGTGGAATTAGCACTGAATGAGGGCTCGGATCTAGAAGGTTTTTCGGACAGTGGTTCTGAAGAGAACATTGCTGATTCTGGCGAGGAGTTTGTGCCAGTAGATCTTGAGGCGGACTCAAGAGACAGTGATAATATCTTCATTTTCATCATTGGGATCCGTGCAACCAGTAGAATAAAACTTTTTTTAATACTGTGTTTGGACAGTTCCCGCTTTGCTGTTGGGACAGAGAAAGGTATATGATATGACGCTATGGATTATTAATCTGACAATTACACATTCCAAGCTTTCTAGAAATGTATACGTTTATTATATTATCCTAGTAGTTTATTTACTACGATTTTTTTTAAATGGGCAAAAACAGTGCGCCTACAGGAGCCAAGTGTGCCATTTAGTGGCTTCTTGAATGAGTTAATCAAGCTCTGATAATTGTGCAATTGGAAATGGCTTTAATCAAAACACATACAGATGTGTCATCATGGCCAACAGTTGTTTGGTATCCTCAAATGATGCGGCTTTATGTATCCAATCAAAAGTTATGATCCACATGCAGAAACATTATCTGCACTCCTCGTCTGACTCATCACATACCGATTTGCACATCACTACTCTGACACTGACCAGACAACTGTATTTAACCTCATGTAAAAAATGACTGAACACATATATCAGCTACAGTCTTACATTCTGATTAGATGAGTCTTTATTTAACTGTGCACAAATTATTCATCACAAGCTCAAAGGCACTTTGACAGACAACTGTATTTTTATTGCACGTAACAAATTATTGATAAAAAAAAAGGTGATTGTAAGATCAAGGTCAAGGACGCTGCACCAGTGGCAACTTGTCGGTCAATGGGCTCTCCCTCTTTATGTGTATTTACAACAAAATTGCCTCTTGTGGGATAATTAAAGTTTTTTGAACTGAATTGAATTGATGCTATGAGTCCTACTTTCATCAGGCAAGGGCACAGCAATTCCTAAAAAAAGAAAAGAAATTGATAACAAACTCCATGACAGTCTGGCCAGACAACCATATTTAAACTCGTGTGAAATTGAAAGAAAAGGCCTTGATGTGGGAGACATGTATTAAAACGACAAGCAAACTGTGACTTTTGTGCATTCCATAATACATTGCTAACGCAGAACTAAACAGGTTTCTTGAATGCGTACAGCAGACACGCATTTTTGACCCTCTGAGTGATGAATGCAGACAGTGGCTCACAGGAAGAGGAGGTGGTGTATGCAGTGAGAAATTGCATGAGTAGTGAAATCAACACCTCTTTTTTTCACTAGTACTAGTAGTGAAATCAACACCTCTTTTCTCACTAGTACTTTAGTAGTGAAATCAACACCTCTTTTCCCACTAGTAGTGAAATCAACACCTCTTTTTTTGCACTGGCAGTTGACAAGAACTGGAGCCGGTGGTAGTGACAACAGAACACTGTGAGGAC
>JABMCL010000059.1:50000-62500 GCA_018857735.1 Alviniconcha marisindica
TAGTTACAGGACTTTAACCTCCTGTCGTCCGCATAGTTAGTTACAGGACTTTAACCTCCTGTCGTCCGCACAGGGTCATATCCACACTCCCAGCATCGCTTTCCGGCACCTTCCTCCAAATTCTGCCAGATTTGGTAGTTTGGGGCAGATTTGCCAAAACTGACCCACTGAAGGGGCAGTCTTTATCTCCGCGCAGCTGTCCACCGACGCGGTAGGCGCCCCCCCGAAAGGTTTGGGTACTGAGCGAACTCCAAGCACTGGTTTACGACATCCTTCCTTCAACCACTGCCGTATTTAGTTACGCTATAGGGTCCAGAAAACTGTCAGCTAACGAGCAGTTTTTTGTTGGTGCTCAAACAGTAGTAAGTTTGTTACAAACAACTCAAAATTATACCAGACGTTTCTTTTCTAATTGACCATGTTGCTTATGCAGCTCAGATAAAACCACAATTGTTTGAATCGAGACGGCACTCTTTTTTTACTTTTTACCCGGGGTGGATGCGTCTCATGTTTACGTGCGTGCTTTGGCGCTAGGCTGTTTCCACAGTCTTATCACGAACCTTTCGGAGGGCGCTGACCGCGTCGGTGGACAGATTATATCCAATCTGGCAGAGTTTGGAGGAAGGTGCCGGAAAGCGATGCTCGGAGTGCGGGTACTGATAAGACTGTGGAAGCAACCTAGCTCCCAAGCACGCACGTAAACATGAGACACATCCACCCCGGGTAAAAAAGAAAGAAAAAGAAAAAAAAACACGTTCCGTCTCGATTCAAACGATTTTGGTTTTATTTGAGCTGGCGTCATGCAGTTATAAAACAAACGTCAGGTATAATTTGAGTTGTTTGTAACAAACTTACTACTAGTTGAGCACTATCAAATAACTGCTCGTTAGCCGACAGTTTTCTGGGGACCTATGGCGTAACTAAATACGGCAGTGGTTGAAGGAAAGATGTCGTAAACCAGTGCTTTGAGTTTGGGTCATATCAGGTCACACAGGCCTCGGTCTAGACACGGACATGCCGTGCGGATGCTGTAGCGGTGCTTTGCAGCCTCGAAAAGACCGTACATGCATTATATGTACATACTTTATGCCAAACTGTATCCGTAGGAGATACCAGCTTGTCTTTGAATCCCTAGGATATACCGGTATCCGCATCCTTAGGCTATACCAGCTTGTATCTCCTTCCATAGGTTTTATCAGTCTGTATCCGCACGCGTTGGCTATACCAGCTTGTATCTCCTTCCATAGGTTATATCAATCTATATCCGCACGAGTAGGTTATACCAGCTTGTATCTCTATCTCCTTCCATAGGTTATATCAGTCTGTATCCCTACACGTAGATTATACCAGTTTGTATCTCCTTCCATAGGTTATATCAATCTGTATCCGCACGCGTAGGTTATACCAGCTTGTATCTCCTTCCATAGGTTATATCAATCTGTATCCGCACGAGTAGCTTATACCAGCTTGTATCTATATCTCCTTCCATAGGTTATATCAGTCTGTATCCGCACGCGTAGGTTATACCAGTTTGTATCTCCTTCCACAGGTTTTATCAATCTGTATCCGCACGCGTAGCTTATACCAGCTTGTATCTATATCTCCTTCCATAGGTTATATCAGTCTGTATCCGCACGAGTAGGTTATACCAACTTGTACCTCCTTCCATGGGTTATTTCAATCTGTATTCGCACGAGTAGGTTATACCAGCTTGTATCTCCTTCCATAGGTTATATCGATCTGTATTCTCATTCAAGGGCTATATCACATATGTTCTGTTCGTTTGAAATGTATGTTAATGTGGTTTCTGCCATAAGATGCTTGTACAGCGCGGTAAGTTTAACTCTGGTTAGAGAACAGCGCTTTATAAGAATTATTATTATTATTATTATTATAAGGTTGACTGAACTCCCGATAGAGTACAAACCAGCCCGCCAGCTGCGTTCTTCTTCTGATACCTTCATTCTCTGTCTTCGCTCTGTGTGTACGCACTCGCTTGGTCAGAGATCTTTTTCTTATGTCTGGAACAGTCTCCCTTGCAAAGTTAGATCATCAAACACACTCACAGCTTTGAAATCATCTTTGAAATCTCACCTCTGCGAGCTATCCTATGACTCTGTTTGTGTGTGTGTGTGTGTGTGTGTGTGTGTGTGTGTGTGTGTGTGTGTGTGTGTGTGTGTGCGTGCGTGCGTGCGTGCGTGCGTGCGTGCGTGCGTGCGTGTGTGTGTGTGTGTGGACCGGTGTTTATTAATGGCCAAGCCCTAAAAACCCTCTAAACTCAGTAGACAACAAAAGGTTACCTACCACCTGGTATGCCCATGCAGTCCACCTGACACCATCGGTGGTTCAAACCCCAAGCGAACACATCATTGTCAGTTCCTGTTCTTGTTTTGCACCAAGTAATTACTGGTGACACGACGCCCACGACGTTTCAGCTGTTAACTATGCACGTGCGTGCAGGTGTAGGTGCACAGCTAATCAAAAACAAAAAACAAAAAAAACAAAAAACGAGGGAAAACGGCACGCTGTTTCAGATGGGAAAGAATAATGGTACTAGCTTAACTGTGTGCTGTCCGTATCAGCTTGCGTTGGGTCAGCATGATCTGACGGACGTGTAGCACGTGCAAGGTGATGTGTTACTTGACCGTTAAAGATGCAAGTCGGCACGAAAACGTAGAGAACAGGCAGTCATTTTCATTTGAATGCTGCGTTGGTTTGTTCTATCAATACTTGTGCGAGAGAACACTTCTGCTTTGAATTCGAGGCCATGTTGATTTGCTCTTTACCATTGAAGAGAACACACACACACACACAAAACAAAAAAACAGAGAGAGAGAGAGAGAGAGAGAGAGAGAGAGAGAGAGAGAGAGAGAGACTTTGACGTACTCAATATTTACCACACATCCCGGACTTGTTTGTGACGTCACTGACACAGACCGCTAGGCAAAAAATGGCAACACTCACAGTCGTGATATCGCGTCTTTTAAACGTCGATTTTTAAGCAACGGGACAAGAAATAGGGTGAAAACATTGCTGTGTGTTTAGTTTTTAGTCCATTAGTTGCTATCGATCGGGCTTGTGGCGCCTTTGTTGTGTGTGTGCGTGCGTGCGTGCGTGCGTGTGTGTGTGTGTGTGTGTGTGTTGTGTGTGTGTGTGTGTGGTGTGTGTGTGTGTGTGTGTGTGTGTGTGTGTGATTCTTTTTTCTGTTATCATTATTTGTAATTATTTTACATTTAGCTGCTATGTATATTTGCACTTTGGGGAAAGGGTGGGTGGGTAGGGGCTGTTTGTATTTTTTTGGTATTAGTGTTCTTTGGTAGTTTTTAGCTTGCGAGAACTTACATGTATGCACTGTGTGTATCTGGCACCGTGAACACGCAAGGTTTTGTGTGGATTTTTTAATATTTTTATGCGCTATATAATTTTTTTTATTCATTCATTCATTCATTCATTCCTCTTGAATTTATTCAGTGGATCACTTCCTTCCGTCCTTTCTTCCCACCGACTTCTCTCACGGAGAGGTTGCTAGTGTGATCGGCTTATTTACTCCTTATGCTTTCTCTACCAATTCAGTTCATTCAGTTAGACATTTGTTCCTTCATTTTTTCTTCAGCCGATCGATTAGACTGATTGATTGATTGATTTGCTATCGAATACCTTGATTGCAGTTAAGCTATCTGACTGGATGTACCTGAATAATAATAACAGCAATAATAATTGGGGCGCCACGTCAGTCTCGTAAAAGCCCGAGGCGCTTACACAAGACCTACAGATGCGCGCGCATTCATCACATCCTGTCCCTAATAAGCCATACGGCTTCGGTGGACGTAAAGCACCACGAAAGAAGAAGCATTCACCACATTCACGCACCCGCGTCTGGATCTATTCTGTCTTTTTGCTTAATGTCCTCAGATGCTAAAGAGCATATTACTATTAGGGACAATGCGTCTGTTTCAGCCTATCTCGCCTTGATATACCGCCATGGTTCACTGGGTCACGCTCACGCACGCGCCTATGGATCGGGACCATTTTGCTTTACGTCCACAGAAGCGAGGTGGCTTAATGTCACCCCCCCCCCCCCCGGGGGGGGGGGGGAAAAAAAGGGAAAATAATGTGAAAACAAACCTAAAGCTTTTGGCCTTTTTTGCAGGCCCGGTGGATTTTCGGGGAAATTTTAAGTGGGAGTGAAGGGGAAAACCGGGAGGGGATTCCCCCCGGGGGGGTTGGGGGGTGGGGGGGGGGGGGGGGGGGGGCTTGGGGGGGGGGTCCCCGGCCCGGGGAAAGGGGGGTGGCCGGAGAAAATGGGGGGGGGGTGGGGCCCCCCGGGGGATGGACTGGAAAATGTGTTTTGGTGGTAGGGAGTCAAAAGACTAGCCGGACGCTGTTGAGGACAACTCGAAGCGAAAGAAGCCCAATTTCCGCCCAGCCCCCCCTCCCCCCATCTGATTCTTCGGCAACTTGAAGGGCCAGCTCACCTCCCTCCTCAATCTCTGATCTTTTTTACTCGCCTGGAAACTTTTGGATCTGGTGTGTCCTCAGAGTCAGTTTTCATATTGGGGCAAGTTGTGCCAATCGAAGCAGGGGTTTAATAATTCTTTACGTCCCGGGGGGGGAAAAAAGAAGGTCGTTAGGAGGACAGTCCAGGACGCCACCCGACTCTCACAAGCTCCTGAAAACCCTTTTTATTGTTTAATATGCTTTTGCCTAAAAATTTGTTCTTAAAAAGTTTCTCCGAAGCAGGTGCAATAAATCTTTACGTCCACGGAAACCAAAAACTTTAGGAGGGGGCAGTCAGGACGTTCCCCCTCGACTCTCACACAGCTCCTGAACCATGATTTGGAACTAGTAAATAAGTAAGTAAACATGGTGCTTAACGTACAAAACCATAAGGGTTTATTAGGGAGGGGGAGAAGGGGGGGAAGGGGGATGGGGTGGGGGGGAAGAGGGGGAAATATACCTATTTCCTTCCCACCAGAATGACCTGCATTTTTAATGGCAGCGATGGGGGATTTTTTTGTTTCATTAATTGTGAGGGAAAAAATGCTTCCCCCAGACCACAATTTTTTAAGAAAAGGAGGCCAAGCGGACGAACCCAGGTCCTTCCGCTTACCCGCCTAAAACCCCTTTCCGCTGGAAACCGGCTACATTGGATAGCTTTCCCCTTTATATACCCCCATGGTTCACTGGGTCACGTTCACGCACCGCGTCGGATCAGTCTATCCACCTTTGGGATACCGCCACGGTTACTAGGCGTTAAAAACCCGTTTGTTTCCTTTGGGTTTTCTGTTTGTTTTTTTTTTTTTTGGTTGTATGATTTCATGACATATGTCCCGGGGAGGTAGATAGGGAGTGTTGCTTTAAAGTCCTCAGATGTCGTTTAAATAAGGGGGGAAACTGGCAAAGCCGAAGCACGTTAAAATAGCTTTACGTCCACGGAAACCAGAAGGCTCGTTAGGACGGACAGCCCAGGACGGCCACCTCGACTCTCACACAGCTCCTGAACTATGATGACATATGTCCGTTATACTGCTGGGTTTCTATACGCCTATCCGTAGACGGGGAATGAGAACTGACTGTCTCCCTTTGTTTGTTAAAGAAACACGAGTGGCCAGGAAGCACTAAAGAACACCGAACAGGTTCAATCTTTTGTTTGCTTTTAATACCATTATCACAGTGTGAGCCAGTCCAAGAGTGAATAACAGCACCGAGGCTACACGAGACAGTTCCCCTCTGGGTCATGATGCCTGCTATAAGTTTTAATCCAAGGATTTCGTCAGATCATAAATATTAATAGGTGCTACTGCACTCACACAGGCATTTTGGCGCCCTTGAGTGCAAACCAAGTGTTGAGGTTTTCATTTTTTCCTTTTTTTATTTTTTTTAAAGCGTTTGATCCTACCTTTTTCATGTGGCTGGGGAGGTGGTCGGGGGGTAGGTGGTGGGGTTGGATGGCCATGACCTGTGCCTTTTGTGTACTTACGGAGCTGCCTTGGATGGGGCATACCTGTGTGTCTGTGTGTTTGTCTTTGGGGCGTATGTCTGGTTTGACAGTTACTGCCCTTTTTAACAAATTGAGATTTTTTTACACACACACACACACACGCACGCACGCACGCACGCACGCACGCACGCACGCACGCACGCACGCACGCACGCACGCACACACACACACATTAAAAAATCACATTCACTGAATCTCCATCAAACATCAGTAACTTGATATATCTTTTTTTTTCTTTTATTGACTTTATTTTATTCAATGATTTTTTTTTCATCTGAATACCGCCAAAGTATCCTAATAGAACTAAAGGCTCAAAATAATCCACCAGCGGGTAAAATAGGCGGGGCTATTATTTTTTCAGCCTTGAGAGTTGCTGTAGCACACGTGAGAGTCGTTTGTCTTGTCAAGTTAGCTGTGGTTGTCGAAAACGGACGCCGAGTTTTTCCCCTCATAGAACTAAAAACTCGTGTAAATATGACCCAAACACAAAAACGTTCAAAAGAACGCTTATTTATTTATTATGACACGGACACACAATATGCAAATTTTCGGGAAAATTCCCTTCGTCAAGCCACAAAACGACACTTAAGACAACAGTTAAACGGTTAAAAACGAAGAAAAATGAGAAAGAAAACTGTTCTGTTTTTGGTTGATCTGTTATCGCTTGTAGGAAGATCGTAGGCATCCATCGTATGATATGCCAATAAAAACGGGCGGGGGTTACAATAAATCGTATTCAGTGTTGACAACAGAAACGAAAACAATCAAAATCAGTTCTTCTTTAAACTTTATCAATTAGAAATAATAATAACAGTGATGATGATAAAGGTCCTGGTGGTGATGATGCTGATTATAATGACGAAGCTGGTGATGATGATGATGATGATAATGACGAAGCTGGTGACGACGACGACGACGACGATGATGACGAAGCTGGTGATGATGATGATGGTGATAATGATGGTGGTGGTGACGGTAGCGATTATACGATGACGATGGCGGTGGTGGTAGTGATGGTGGCGGTGGTGGTAAGTAAGTAAGTAAATTGGAGTTTTACGCCCAGTCAACCACCGCGGATTATATCAGGGCGATGGCAGTCATGATGATTATAAAAATAATAACAACAACAATAGTGAGGATATATCAATTACCGATCACCGGGCTAGTAACCCTCTCCCCACCCCTTCCCCATTACCCTCCCTACCCTCACACCCCATTGGTAGTGCAAGCTCGAGTCGTGCTCGCGAAGGCGTACAACGTAGACCGATAATGGTTTTGCAGTTTGCTCTCGCTCTGTCTACAAACACACGCTATTCTCGTGTCACTGGTCTGTCTAGCTCAGCAAACTTCCTCAGCCTCCAACCCCCCCCCCCCTCCCCACACATCCCCCTCCACCCAACAATCTGCCCCCACCCCTTCCATCTCGCTCCCGCGAAAAAAATTCACCTGCAAGTGGTGAACCGAATCGGAGATCAAGTACTGACAGGTACTTGGAATTCCTTCCTCCCCACCCCCTAACACACACATGCGCGCGCGCGCGCGCACGCACACACACACACACACACGCACACACACACACACACACACACACGCACACGCACACACACACACACACACACACACACACACACGCACACACACACACGCACACACACGCACACGCACACACACACACACACACACACACACACGCACACACACACACACACACACACACACACACACACAACAAAAGACGTGTTTTGTCGCGACAAACATGTATTTGTCATGATAAACACGTTTTTGTCGCGACAAAAATGATACTTGTGGCAACTCCCGCCAATGAAACGCTATGTGTTCTAGTCGCCAAGAGTCGTACTGGACACAGACTTAGACGCAAGCAAACCCAGTTCCATTCCTGTACCTACCCGTTTCGTTAGCACAGAACTTAACGTACACACGTGACTTGTTTCTTGTTTCACTCCGCTGTCGCCTTGTGAATGAAAACGTTTGCTGTGTTCTCCACCTCAGTGTTCCCTACTTTAAAAGGGCGGTCATTGCTAACTACCACTTCCCCCACCTCCATCTCCGTCTCCATACCCCCTCCCCCCTTCTCCCCGTCTCTAATAAGCCTTATGGTTTCTGTGGACGTTAAGCACCATGTTTACTTACTTCCCTCTTCTCCTACCTCTGTACCCCTTCCGCCCTTTTCCCCCCGTCCCTAAAGCCCGTTCTTAACTGGGCGAAAGTTTGTTCGCCAAATATACTTCGGACAGTTCGACGAACTATGATTCGTTTCTTTACTGAACTTTTAGTTCGCCGAACATGGTTCGGACATTTCGACGAACTTTACTTCGTTCTCAGCTGGCTTGTAATGAGAAGCAAGCTTCGGCCCGAACTTGCGGCAGACGCACAGCACTGAGACAGCATGATTGAAAATGAAGGCTAAAGTCAAGTCAAGTCAATATACTTAATCATCCCTCACAGGGTAATTCAACTAACTACTATCTCATTCTGGGTTCCCGAGACAAGGCTGCGCCTCCCACAAGTCAACAAAAAACAAATTCCCCCCGAAGCGAGTGAAGAACCTAGCGACACCGGCATCCATTTGTATTTTTATTTCTTCCTCCTCCACAGGAGAGCTCTGCTCTCAGCCAATCAGAGGCAATGTTCGTCGAATAGGGCGAATGTTCCCAGAACGTGTTGAGCGAAGCTGTTTAGAACCGAAGAAAAGTTCGCCCAATTAAAGAACCAACTAGGTTCGCCGAATACTCCCAACTAGGTTCGCGAACAAACATTCGCCCAATTAAGAACAGGCTTTATAAGTGTGAGCAAGTGCTCTTTGTACGTTTTTACAATAATCCCGCCCCGGTTATCAGATCCATGCAATTTCATTACTGTACTGTTAGTAACCCGGGAATCGGAGCAGACGACGCTTTTGTTTTGAAGCGCTGCGTGTTGCGTAACGCCACATGGCCTTCACACAGCCGACCGGCGGTAGCCGCTGGTGCGCGCCAGTTTCAAATCTGTTTTCTCCCTTAATATTTTGACCGCTTGTTTGTTTACCTACTCTTGTTTACCTAGTCCTTTTTATGCACTAAGCCATGTGTAATATAATTTGGCATCTTAGAATGTTTATCCAACGTTCATTTAGATGCAGGATCGAGCTTAATCAGTAGCCGATGCCTCTACTACTACTTGGTTCTTAATGTCCTACGATGCCTCTCTAGGTCCATTCTTTTTATAGGCGTCGTCTGCATGGCGCGTTCTCTGTTTAGTACTCGTTGTTTTGATTCGATTAAAGTAATTCTGTGTCGATCAATGCTTTGTCGTATAGTATGTTGCTTAGCTGACTTCATGTTTAGTGTTTATTTGGGGTTGAAATTAACTTATTAAGTATTGTGTACTGTAGATCCTAAGCTGTATTCATAGACTACTTGGTATCACTATCAGCGCTGCTGCGACTAAGATAACGCTCCCCAGGCGAAAGTTCGCACCGATTGTTTTAGTGCTAGTCTTTGAGTGTGTCTTGCTTCTCTTACAGAGCGTTGTATTGTAATTGTTATGTACCGTTTTAGCCGTGGGAGCGTGCACTTTATGCTGACGTAAATTTTAGTGACAGTTATATTTTGTACATTGTGTTAGTTGTGATTTAGTTGTCGGAATCTGTTGATAGACAGGTGCAAGCCACGCTTCCCACTCTTGTTGTAAATAAAATAAGTCATGTGTGTACATTTTGTTTATACGGTTTAAAAGGTTGTAACTGTAGCTTTTATTTGATGTATTTCATGATTTAATTAGTTTAGTTATTGTTGAGGAAACTGTATTTGTGCGGGCCAAGGAAACACAATTGTCAGCCATTCTGTGGTCCAGAGGGCCGATTTCATTGTAGCGATAGCGTGTGTTCCTTGCGGCCCGCGCAGTTCTCTTATCTATGCGTGCGTGTGAGGATTTGGGGTGTGCTGAGAAAGTTGTCTGCTGCTGTAGAATAAAAACCTGATTGCTGCCGTTCCGCCTGCTGTGGTCTCCATTTTACTGACTCCGCTGCCTGGGTCTCTGTCCTTCTACGCTCCACGCCACACCATTACATAAATCTTATGGTTTCTGTGGACGTTAAACAACATGTTGACTTACTTATTAACCTACCTACCTGTCAAGGCTGAATACACTTCCCACAATGACGGAGGAGGCCGGGTGGGGGGGTGGGGGGGGGGGGGGGCGAGGGGAGGTCATTCCAGTATGCATGTATTCGATTCAAATGTATGTAGGAAAATGTTTCCGCACGTAAAATCTCACTTGGCTCTGGTTGAAAGTTTGGTTTAAGGAGAGGAACGTTTTCTGCAGTAATTCTTATCTAAAGACAAGGAATTCGTTATCGTTTTCGTTCACCGTTGTACGGATCATTTCAGACAACGACAGCCCATATCATCGGAATCAAATCAGTCATCTTACGTCTGGTGTGGAGAGAGAGAGAGAGAGAGAGAGAGAGAGAGAGAGAGAGAGAGAGAGAGAGAGAGAGAGAGAGAGAGAGAGAGAGAGAGAGGGAGGGAGGGAGGAAGGGAGGGAGGAGGGAGGGAGGGAGGGAGGGAGGGAGGGAGAGAGAGAGAGACAGACAGACAGACAGACAGACAGACAGACAGACAGACAGACAGAGCAAATAAGTAAGTAGGTAAGTTGGTGTTTTACGCCCAGTCAACCGGTACGGTTATATCAGGGCGAGAGAGAGAGAGAGAGAGAGAGAGAGAGAGAGAGAGAGAGAGAGAGAGAGAGAGAGAGAGAGAGAGACAGACAGACAGACAGACAGACAGACAGAGACAGAGACAGAGAGAGAGAGAGAGAGGAGAGAGAGATGCTTCTGTAACAAAGCTGATTTTCTATATACTGCCTGTACACAAGCTGTTGTTTCAGAAGCTGTGGAAGAACTGCTTAGTACGTGTTATGTCTTGCAGTGAGTCGCCATTTCACGGAAACGGGATATAAGATCGCTGTACAAATAAAAAGGATGTCTGTATCTGTCTTTGTGGAACAAATCTGAATGTAACTGTATGGAACAACTTGTATTTGAATGTTTTATTAACGTACTGCATAATCATGTTGTCTTTCACTGAAACCCACGCGCTCGTTTCTTTAAATTAACGTGAAGATGCATTCACTCGACTGAATTAAAGAATCCTGCTCTTAATTTTATTTGTAAATGAACGAAACCTTAGCTATTATAGTTGACAGAGTGACTCTTAATCTGCTTATCTCAATGTAGGTCGCTAACCCCTAATCTAAATTTACGTCACAAGTTCTCTATAAATGGATATACTGTAGCTGGAATGGAAACGTATCAGAAGTGACTAAATACGTTCCCCGATAGCAGTACCTATGACCAACAGCGATTATAGGTGAACTCGTCTTTTGTTCGATGGGCCAGTGCGGGGGAAGTTGTTGTGACGCGAAACACAGATTAACCCATTCAATGCCCCTGCCTACAAAATTTCCGGGCCGAAAGATGCATGCACACGCCTGCAAACACTCCATACATTCCGGCCCTATTACAATCTGTTTTCAGTACTGTGTTTTTTGATGAAATTCTTTTCACGTGTTGATGCCAAAAGGAAAACAAAAAGGTTTAAGAATTTCAAATTTCGCACTTTTATTGATCATTTTCAAGCAACATCATGACAATGAAAGGGTTAAACGTGACGAACGAGTGGCCTGTGAGAGCCGATTTAACCGTGTAACCTAAGCTGTCCTCAAATGCTTCACTGACAAAAAGCGGGCGAGTTTCGCTTAGTAAGTAAGTAAACATGGTGCTTAACGTCCACAGAAATCATAAGGCTTATTAGGGACGGGGAGAAGTGGGTGGGTGGGTGGGGGGGGGGGGGGTATGGAGGTGAGGGAAGAGGGAGATTATATACCTATCGCTACATTGTCACCACCAGAATGACTTCTGCATTAAGATGGGCAGCGATGAGAGCCATTTTAATGTTTCAGTAGGAAGTGACGGACAAAGTCACAAGACAGTGTCCACAAACCACAACCTTTCTGAAGAGAAAGGAGAGCCGAAGCGGAATCGAACCGAGGTCCTTCCGCTTACCAAGCCTAACGCCTTACCGCTAGGCCAAACCGGCTCACAAAGAGTTTCGCCTAAGTAAGTAAGTAAGTAAACATGGTGCTTAACGTCCACAGAAACCGTACGGCTTATTAGGGACGGGGAGTTTCGCCTAGGTAGGTAGTGTTGCTTAATGTCCTCAGATGTCAGTTGACATATTAAGGACAAGCTGAGACCAATGCCGAAGCATGGTTCAATATAGCTTTACGTCCACGGAAACCAGAAGGCTCGTTAGGACGGACAGCCCAGGACGGCCACCTCGACTCTCACACAGCTCCTGAACTATGGAGTTTCGCCTTTAAGTGAAAAGGCTCATGTACCTTGGTCAGAGCAGGGTACAGGCATTTGAAGGTGTACACATGTCACATAATGATCTATGCAAGCAACTCCGTTTGGCCTGCCCACCTACGTGTGATGTAA
>JABMCL010000059.1:67500-70000 GCA_018857735.1 Alviniconcha marisindica
TGTGTGTGTGTGTGTGTGTGTGTGTGTGTGTGTGTGTGTGTGTGTGTGTGTGTGTGTGTGTGTGTGTGTGACAAAATCTATCAGGCGGCGGGGATAGCTCAGTGGTTAGAGCACCGGACTCGTGATTGAAAGGTCGCGGGTTCGAATCCCTGCAGGAGCAGCGGGAGAATTTTCTTCTCCATGGTCGACTTTCTGTGCTGACTCTAATTTCGGTATCCGTTCCACCCCCGTGTTACCGCAGTAGCACGTAAAAGATCCCAGTCATTCTGCCAAAAACGCAGGTGGCAGGTTACAGCTAAACACGCATACACCTTACGTATGTGGCTTTGCATGAAGTGACATGGTGCATGGTTGCATGGTGTACACATAACTTGCGCCGAGACGGCTGCAGTTTCATGTGGCACCAGCCATGCCAGCGCTGTAAGTACACCCCTTCCGTGGGTATTCAAAAAAAAAAAAAAAAAAAAAAAAAAAAAAAAGCGCTATAAAAAGCTAGTCACTCATGTAGAATGTAGAACCACATGCGAGCACAGTGAGTCAGCTCAAGAGAGCGGAGAATAGCGCTATATAAGCTATCACCCATGAATCAAAAATCTCATAGTTCAGGAGCTGTGTGAGAGTCGAGGTGGCCGTCCTGGGCTGTCCGTCCTAACGAGCCTTCTGGTTTCCGTGGACGTAAAGCAACATTGAACCATGCTTCGGCATTGGTCACAGCTTGTCCCTAATAGGTCAACTGACATCCGAGGACATTAAGCAACTCTACCTACGCTCGTGGTACGTGTCACAGATTTATTACGATGAAGCCCAAACTTCTTCTTCTACTAATTCTTCTCTGTCTCTTTCTCTGTCTGTCTCTCTGTCTCTCTGTCTCTGTCCCTCTGTCTCTGTCTCTCTCTGTCTCTGTCTCTGTCCCTCTCTCTCGTCATCTAAGCCAGACATTTTGACCCGCCCGAGGTCTCCTTTTACACTGCATTACGGTTTGCATAACCGCAGCACTGTTTACCGTCCCCTTCAAATTTGCCTCATTTAATTCAAGCATAGTGTCAGTGATATTCAACAGCAATATTTTGGTTAACGTTCTGTGCAAGAAAACGTCATCCTCAGCTAGGGTGAGGATGGGACGGGACGGGAGGGGAGGGGAGGGAGGAGGAAGGGGGGAGGGTTGGGAAAGGGTGGGGGTGGGGGGTGGGGGGTGGGGAGGGGATTGTACCTATCATTTTTCCACCTGGATCAACAGAAGCGGAGGGAGGAGTGTTTGGTCTGACGACATGTGAGACGTTTGATGACAGTCTCTGAGAGTCTCTAGAGTGCCCGTAAGAGTGTCTATATGCCTATCGTCGGATGTCGGCCCACTGACCTCGATATACACACTACTGTGGGAGGATAATCCACTACACAGGGTTCCAGGCGAGATCAAGAGGAGGGAGGTGGAGCTGGACCCTCAAGTTAGCCCAGAAGAGATCATGAGCAGGGAGGTGGAGCTGGACCTTCAAGTTAGCCCAGAAGAGATCAAAGGAGGGAGGTGGAGCTGGACCCTCAGGTTAGCCCAGAAGAGATCATGAGCAGGGAGGTGGAGCTGGACCCTCAGGTTAGCCCAGAAGAGATCATGAGCAGGGAGGTGGAGCTGGACCCTCAAGTTAGCCCAGAAGAGATCATGAGCAGGGAGGTGGAGCTGGGCTGCGAAAGTTGGACTTGTTTCGCTTCGGGCTGTTCCTCAACAGCAGTGCAACGGACATTGTCTTTGTGACTCTGCCCAAGCACGGCAGTTGAAACAGCGATTGCGCAGTGCACTAGTCGCTGGGCAATGGTGAGGGGACACCGCCTTAACACTTCCATTGTTCTGGCGGCGGTCCACGGCCTCTCCGGTCTTTTTCGGGCGGTATCTGCGGTCGAGCCTGAATTCACTCTCTCATCCTCTTCCACTCCTGTTCCAGTCCCTAATAAGCAACCTCGCTTCTGTGGACGTAAAGCAACATGGTCAAAGGAGAATCTACAGAATCTTCTTGCTTTACGTCCACTGAAACCGTAAGGTTCATTAGGGTCGGGGAGAAGGATGGCAGTCTCTGAGACTGTGCGGAGTGTCCATAAGAGTGTCTGCCTATCGTCGGGTGTCGGCCTACTGGCCACGACATACACAGCAGCGGGAGGAGAGTCTACAAAATCTCCTTCTTTCGTGGGGCTTTATGTCCATAGAAACCACAAGGCTTATTAGGGACGGGGAGAAGGAGGGCAGTCTCTGAGACTGTGCGGAGTGTCCATAAGAGTGTCTGCCTATCGTCGGGTGTCGGCCTACTGGCCACGACATACACAGCAGCGGGAGGAGAGTCTACAAAATCTCCTTCTTTCGTGGGGCTTTATGTCCATAGAAACCACAAGGCTTATTAGGGACGGGGAGAAGGATGGCAGTCTCTGAGACTGTGCGGAGTGTCCATAAGAGTGTCTGCCTATCGTCGGGTGTCGGCCTACTGGCCACGACATACACAGCAGCGGGAGGAGAGTC
>JABMCL010000059.1:72500-75000 GCA_018857735.1 Alviniconcha marisindica
CCCTCTCCCCCCCCCTCTCCCCCCACCCCTCTCCCCACCCCTCTCCCCCCCTCCCCCACCCTCTCCCCACCCCTCTCCCCCCACCGCTCTCCCCCCACCCCTCTCCACCCACCCCTCTCCCCCACCCTCTCCCCCACCCTCTCCCCCCCCCCCTCCCCCACCCCTCCCCCACCCTCTCCCCTACCCCTCTTCCCCCACCCCTCTCCCCCACCCCTCTCTCCCCACTCCCCCACCCCTCCCCCCCTCTCCCCCACCCTCTCCCCCACCCCGCCCCCCCACCCTCTCCTCCCTCTCCCCCCTCTCCCCCCTCTCCCCCCCCCCTCTCCCCCACCCCTCCCTCTCCCCACCCCTCCCCACCCCTCTCCCCCACCCTCCCCCACCCCTCTCCCCCACCCCTCTCCCCCACCCCTCTCCCCCTGCCTCCCCCACCGCTCTCCCCCACGCCTCTCCCCCACCCTCTCCCCCCCCTCTCCCACCCCTCACCCTCCCCCCCCCCCTCCTCCCCCACCCCTCTCCCCCACCCTCTCCCCCCACCCTCTCTCCCCCACCCCTCTCCCCCACCCCTCTCCCTCCACCCTCTCCCACCGCTCTCCCCCACCCCTCTCCCCCCACCTCTCCCACCCCTCCCCCACCCCTCTCCCCACCCCCTCCCCCACCCCTCTCCCCACCCCTCTCCTACCCCCTCCCCCACCCCTCTCCCCCACCCCCTCCCCCACCCTCTCCCCCACCCCCTCTCCCCCCCCCTCTCCCCCCACCCCCTCCCCCACCCCTCTCCCCCACCCTCTCCCTCCCCTCCCCTCCCCCTCTCCCCCCCTCCCCCCACCCCTCTCCCCACCCCTCTCCCCCACCCCCCAACAGCTAGAGCCCGAAAATCGGTATCACGTAATTATTGTTAGAAGTGAAAATTAACCGCTCCTTACTGACGAGGATCGAACCCAACAAAACTGGCAGTAAGTCCGCTTCTCTCCCTCCCACTCTCTCCCTTTCTTCCTCCCTCCCCCTCTCTCCGTCCTCTCTCTCTCTCCTCCCTCGCCCCTCTCCCTCCTTCCATACCCCCCCTCTCTCTCTCTCCCTTCCTCTCTCCTTCTCTCTCTCTCTCTCCGTAAGTAAACTCGCCAGCACCAGCCAACTGATCCACTGACCGCCGTGATAATTAACCGACTTCTCCCTTTACAGCACGAGGACGTGTTTTGTTTGTACATTACGTGGTACTTGGTTTGTTAAAGGAGGTGTGTCTGTAGGCAGGCGCTGACTGGCTACAGCTCATTTGTGACGAGAATGACGAGAGGCCAGTTATAATAGTAGTAGAGTGACGAGAGGCCAGATATAATCAGTAGTAGTAGAGTGACGAGAGGCCAGTTATAATAGTAGTAGAGTGTCGAGAGGCCAGTTATAATCAGTAGTAGTTGAGTGACGAGAGGCCAGTTATAATCAGTAGTAGTTGAGTGACGAGAGGCCAGTTATAATAGTAGTAGAGTGACGAGAGGCCAGTTATAATCAGTAGTAGTTGAGTGACGAGAGGCCAGTTATAATAGTAGTAGAGTGACGAGAGGCCAGTTATATTCAGTAGTAGTTGAGTGACGAGAGGCCAGTTATAATAGTAGTAGAGTGACGAGAGGCCAGTTAGTAGTAGAGTGACGAGAGGCCAGTTATAATAGTAGTAGTAGAGTGACGAGAGGCCAGTTAGTAGTAGAGTGACGAGAGGCCAGTTATAATAGTAGTAGTAGAGTGACGAGAGGCCAGTCATAATAGTAGTAGTAGAGTGACGAGAGGCCAGTTATAATAGTAGTAGTAGAGTGACGAGAGGCCAGTTATAATAGTAGTAGAGTGACGAGAGGCCAGTTATTATAGTAGCAGAGTGACGAGAGGCCAGTTATAATCAGTAGTAGTTGAGTGACGAGAGGCCAGTTATAATAGTAGTAGAGTGACGAGAGGCCAGTTATAATCAGTAGTAGTTGAGTGACGAGAGGCCAGTTATAATAGTAGTAGAGTGACGAGAGGCCAGTTATAATCAGTAGTAGTTGAGTGACGAGAGGCCAGTTATAATCAGTAGTAGTTGAGTGACGAGAGGCCAGTTATAATAGTAGTAGTATAATGACGAGAGGCCAGTTAGTAGTAGAGTGACGAGAGGCCAGTTATAATTAAAGTGGGGGGTTAGTAGAGTGACGAGAGGCCAGTTATAATAGTAGTAGTATTGACGAGAGGCCAGTTAGTAGTAGAGTGACGAGAGGCCAGTTATAATAGTAGTAGAGTGACGAGAGGCCAGTTAGTAGTAGAGTGACGAGAGGCCAGTTATAGTAGTAGTAGAGTGACGAGAGGCCAGTTATAATAGTAGTAGTAGAGTGACGAGAGGCCAGTTATAATAGTAGTAGTAGAGTGACGAGAGGCCAGTTATAATAGTAGTAGAGTGACGAGAGGCCAGTTATTATAGTAGCAGAGTGACGAGAGGCCAGTTATTATAGTAGTAGAGTGACGAGAGGCCAGTTATAATAGTAGTAGT
>JABMCL010000059.1:80000-90000 GCA_018857735.1 Alviniconcha marisindica
TCATACTGTTTACCTCGCCCCTCTCCTACCCCGCAACCCCCTTCCGCCTCATTACCCCCACCCCCACCCCCCACCCCCCAGCCCCCAACCCCCACACCCCGGCCCGCCCCACCCCCTTCACCTGTCGTCCCGTTCCTTTTCACTTGCTATGCCGCGGCATTGACCTTGCCTACGTATTATCAGCTACCTCCCCACCCCCCCGCCCCCCACCCCACCTTCTGTCCGCTCCCCAGGCACCTCTCCCAAACACAGACAGCGGGCGGTAACATTCCCAACACCGTTGCTGAACAACACTTGAGCGCAGGGTAGAAACTGCTGACTGACGTTGCTACGATCTCCGACGAAGAGGCAGTTTAGGAAGTGTTATTCTTTCTTCAGTCAAAGCCTCCCCGGACCCACTGCTCTTTTGTCTGTGTTCACGAGGCCGACATCGGCCTGCGTGCAGGTCAAACTGCAAGCACTGGTTTCCGACATCCTTCTTTTGGAGGAGGGTGCCGGAAAGCGATGCTGGGAGCGTGCGTGCAGGTATGACTGCTAGCAGACTGCTCAGCGGTAAATTTTGCCGCCCGTCATTGTTCAGCCGGGACTGATCTTTTCAAGCGTGTCAGTACGTGTCAGTACGTGCCAGGCATACTACAGTCTCTTTTTTGCTTCAGCGGGTACTGAGGTTGAGACTGAGGCTGAGATCCAGCTGCTTGTTGAGTGGGTCAGTGCTCGGGACGGAAACATTCAATTACGACTCCACCTTCTCTCCCCTGTTGTGATTTCTCTACCACTACTCTCTGGGCCATTTTATGTCCACCCCCCCCCCCCCCCATCCCCCCGCCCGATTTACAGTCTGATATTGATATCAGTTGTGAAATAACACGTTACACATACAACGCAATGTCGCCTTATTGACTCCAGTGCTAAAATGGGTCACTGGTAGCTACGGCACATACTAAAAAAAAAAAAAGTATCATTTTTCACCGTTTAACTGTTGTTTTTAAGCCCCCAGCCTCACCCATACAAACACACCAACCACCACCACTACCACCCCGCTTCGTAACACTCTTATGATACTCGACTCACTCTTACGCCCTTTGAATACCGTATGCAAGGATCGAGTAGTTGTAGTCGAAAGACCTACTCGTATACATGTACCCAGAGAGTCAATAAGAACACTACCCGCACATCTTTGCACTCATTGCCAACAGTCGCTGAACATGTACGCAAGGTAGGTAGTGTTGCTTAATGTCCTCAGATGTCAGTTGACATATCAGGGACAAGCTGAGACCAATGCCGAAGCATGGTTCAATATAGCTTTACGTCCACGGAAACCAGAACGCTCGTTAGGACGGACAGCCCAGGACGGCCACCTCGACTCTCACACAGCTCCTGACCTATGACATGTACGCAAAGCACAGTTCATGACGGTGACTGGAGCCCAGACAGCGGCTGTTTGCGGTCCTGGGTCGGTGCGATTGGCTGTGGAGTTTGCAATCCGTGCCAACCATTGGCCAGTTCCGTGATATAAATATTGCTCCAGGGGCGACAGAGGTGGCGGTAAGAGCGACAGGCAGGACTGATAAAGAAGTGAAACCTTCATTGATCGTCAGAGAGGTACACCGTGTTTACTAAACAGCAGGGAACGAACCTTTCTATTTGTGTCCGTATAAAAATTATACGAAAGCGAGAGGGACGCCAAACACCATTAGATTTGTCGAAAGGATAAGACCAACTCGGACGTTATTTGATTTTACTACTGTTCAGAGTGAAGTCGACGCTGTTTACAGAGCAGAGGGGTACACCGTGTTAGTAAACAGCAGGGAACGAACCTTTCTCCGTATATATGCAAATTATAGGAAAGCGAGAGGGACGTTAAACACCGTTAGACTGTAGCGTACTGACCTAAAGGATAAGACCGATTCGGTCGTGATTTTACAGTGGAAGTTAAGAGTGAAGTCGACGTTGTTTACAAAACAGAGAGGAAGGAGGACCCCATAGACAGGACCTCTTCTTCAGGACAACGCTTTGGACATTAGCTGTGTGGTTGATAAGATAGTAAGTAAGTAAATCGGGACAACGCTTTGGACATTAGCTGTGTGGTTGATAAGATAGTAAGTAAGTAACTTGGTGTTTTACGCCCAGTCAACCATTACGGTTATATCAGAGCGACTGATAGCGAACTCCTGTTTCGGGTATGCTCAATAATTCTGAGCGTCTTCTTCTTCTTCTTTTTCTTTGTGCATCACTTTGCGGGATGTGTACATTATCACGAGAGCACGGAACTGATTACTGATGTGGTTTCTGCTATCCTGTCTAAGGACCAGTTTGTTTCACGAGACAAATAACTTGACTGCATTCTTCAGAAACGTGCGTCGCAGGCAAACAGTCACGGAAGAAGATTTCTGCCCTTGACAAACTCGATGACCAAGAGACAAAGCCAACTAAAACTAACTCATACAAATTCAACTCTCAGGCTGATGCTCAGGGCTGTGCTTGGTGATAGAGGCTGCTTTAAAAGACAAGACGCTGATTTTGCTTCTGAGGAAAATCTGGAGATGCTTTAAATCATTCCGAGAACCGTGATACATAGTATCAAGAATCTGTGAACACAACGTTCTTGTGAAGAAAAATCATTCGAGGGATTGGGTGTAATTACCGATTCAGTCAGAGATTTCGTGAAATCGCTGGTTGTGTTTCTGGACTGCAGAAAATGCCAAACATTTTGACCCCTTACTATTTGGGAGATCAGTGATTTTGTTTCTAAGAGACGCAGCTGCGATCACTTAAGATAGTGTGATATATGCATTCACCAAACATAGACTTATTCAAACTCGCAGGTAGTCGATTCTTGAAACCTTTAGTTATGCAGTTTTGTTTGTTTCTCTCTCTCTCTCTCTCTCTCTCTCTCTCTCTCTCTCTCTCTCTCTCTCTCTCTCTCTCTCTCTCTCTCTCTCTCTCTCTCTCTCTCTGTGTGTGTGGTGGTGTGTGTGTGTGTGTGTGTGTGTGTGTGTGTGTGTGTGTGTGTGTGTGTGTGTGTGCGTGCGTGCGTGCTTGCGTGTGTGTGTACGTGTATGTATGCTCATGCACCCACGTTTTGTGTATCGTGTTCGCCTGTGGGTGTGCTGCTGTCCAGAAGATACCATCGCCCACCGCCGACGAAGCTGACTAACGAAACACACCGCTTTCTCGTGGCAGCCCCCCAGCCCCCTGTTGACCGCAAGATGGCCAGCGGCGACGTGGAGTCCGGCCAGGGTGGCTCGCGCAGCGACACCCGGACCTTGGGCGAGCGAGTCAAGGCCGCCCTCCGCAGCAACCTCCTCGTCCTCCTCCTCATCCTCGCCCTCATCCTGGGCATCGTCATCGGCATCCTGCTACGCCTCCGGCCCGAGCCGTGGACCGACCGCGAGCTGATGTACCTGCGGTTCCCCGGGGAGCTGCTGATGAACATGCTGAAGCTGCTGATCCTGCCGCTGATCGTGGCCAGCCTGGTGTCCGGCATGACCTCGCTGGACACTCGCTCGTCGGGCAAGCTGGGGCTGCGGGCCGTGGTCTACTACCTGACCACCACGCTGGCCGCCGTCATCCTGGGCATCATCCTGGTGGTCAGCATCCAGCCGGGCAAGCGAGGGGACAAGCCCACGGGCGTCACGGAGTTCCGCGAGGTGGAGCCGGCGGATACCTTCCTCGATCTCATCAGGTCAGTCGGTGTTAGTGGTGCTGGTGTTGGTGCTGGTGTTGTTGTTGTTGTTGTTGTTGTTGTTGTTGTTGTTGAGACACCTTCCTCGATCTCATCAGGTCAGTCAGCGTTAGTGGTGCTGGTGTTGGTGTTGGTGTTGTTGTGTTGTTGTTGGTGTTGTTGTTGAGACACCTTCCTCGATCTCATCAGGTCAGTCAGCGTTAGTGGTGCTAGTGTTGGTGTTGGTGTTGGTGTTGTTGTGTTGTTGTTGGTGTTGTTGTTTAGACACCTTCCTCGATCTCATCAGGTTAATCAGTGTTGGTGGTGTTGCTGTTGTTGTTGTTGTTGTTGTTGTTGTTTAGACACCTTCCTCGATCTCATCAGGTTAGTCAGTGTTAGTGGTGTTGGTGTTGTTGTTGTTGTTGGTTTTGTTGTTGAGACACCTTTCTCGATCTCATCAGGTTAATCAGTGTTGGTGTTGTGGATGTTGGTGCTGGTGTTGTTGTTGAGACACCTTCCTCGATCTCATCAGGTTAATCAGTGTTGGTGGTGTTGGTGTTGGTGTTGGTGTTGTTGTGTTGTTGTTGGTGTTGTTGTTGAGACACCTTCCTCGATCTCATCAGGTTAATCAGTGTTGGTGGAGTTGGTGTTGGTGTTGTTGTTGTTGAGACATCTTCCTCGATCTCATCAGGTTAGTCAGTGTTAGTGGTGTTGGTGCTGGTGTTGTTGTTGAGAGACCTTCCTCGATGGTGTTGGTGTTGGTGTTGTTGTTGAGACACCTTCCTCGATCTCATCAGGTTAGGCAGTGTTAGTGGTGTTGGTGCTGGTGTTGTTGTTGAGACACCTTCCTCGATCTCATCAGGTTAGGCAGTTTTAGTGGTGTTGGTGTTGGTGCTGGTGTTGTTGTTGAGACACCTTCCTCGATCTCATCAGGTTAGGCAGTGTTAGTGTGTGGTGTTGGTGTTGGTGCTGGTGTTGTTGTTGAGACACCTTCCTCGATCTCATCAGGTTAGTCAATGTTAGTGGTGTTGGTGTTGGTGTTGTTGAGACACCTTCCTCGATCTCATCAGGTTAGGCAGTTTTAGTGGTGTTGGTGTTGGTGTTGTTGTTGAGACACCTTCCTCGATCTCATCAGGTTAGGCAGTTTTAGTGGTGTTGGTGTTGGTGCTGGTGTTGTTGTTGAGACACCTTCCTCGATCTCATCAGGTTAGTCAGTTTTAGTGGTGTTGGTGCTGGTGTTGTTGTTGAGACACCTTCCTCGATCTCATCAGGTTAGGCAGTGTTAGTGGTGTTGGTGTTGGTGCTGGTGTTGTTGTTGAAAAACCTTCCTCGATCTCATCAGGTTAGTCAGTGTTAGTGGTGTTGGTGTTGTTGTTGAGACACCTTCCTCGATCTCATCAGGTTAGTCAGTGTTAGTAGTGTTGGTGTTGGTGTTGGTGCTGGTGTTGTTGTTGAGACACCTTCCTCGATCTCAGCAGGTTAGGCAGTGTTAGTGGTGCTGGTGTTGGTGCTGGTGTTGTTGTGTTCTTGTTGTTGTTGCTGTTGTTGAGACACCTTCCTCGATCTCATCAGGTCAGTCAGTGGTCAGTCAGCGTTAATGGTGTTGGTGTTGTCGTTCTTAAGACACCTTCCTCGATCTCATCGACAGTGTTGGTGGTGCTGGTGTTGGTGTTGTTGTTGATGTTGTTCTTGAGACACCTTCCTCGATCTCATCAGGTCAGTCAATGTTAGTGGTGTTGGTGTTGTTGTTGATGTTGTTCTTGAGACACCTTCCTCGATCTCATCAGGTCAGTCAGTGTTAGTGGTGTTGGTGTTGTTGTTGATGTTGTTCTTGAGACACCTTCCTCGATCTCATCAGGTCAGTCAGTGTTAGTGGTGTTGGTGTTGGTGTGTTGTGTTGTTGTTGTTGTTGTTCGTAAGACATTTTCCTCGATGTCACTGACAGTGTTAGTGGTGCTGGTGCTGGCGTTGTTGTTGTTGTCCTCCTTAAGACACCTTCCTCGATCTCATCACGTCAGTCAGTGTTCGGTCATCGTTAGTGTTGTTGTTGTTGTTATTGTTCTTGGACTGCGAAGTGGAGCCGGCGGACACCTTCCTCGATCTCATCAGGTCAGTTAGCGGTCGGTCAGCCTTAGTGGTACTGGTGTTGGTGTTGGTCTTGTGGCAATAGTTTTGTTGTTCTTCTTGGTCTGTGAGATGGAGCCAGCAGACATCTTCGATCTCATTAGGTCAGTGAATGGTCACCGCTAGTGATTCTGGTGCTGTTGTTGGTGTTGTTGTTCTTGGTCTACGAGGTGCAGCCGCCAAACACGATCTTATCAGGTCCATGGTCATCGCTAGTTGTGCTGTTGTTGGTGTTGGTGTTGTTGTTCTTGGTCTGCGATGTGAAGCCGCCAAACACGATCTTATCAGGTCTATGGTCCTCGCTAGTTGTGCTGTTGTTGGTGTTGTTGTTGTTGTTGTTGTTGGTCTGCGATGTGGAGCCGGCAGACACCTTCCTCGTTCTCATTTGGTCAGTGGTCATCGTTGTTGGTGCTGTTCTCGTTGCTGTCGTTGTTGTTGGTGTTGGTGTTGTGTGTGTGTGTGTGTGTGTGTGTGTGTGTGTGTGTGTGTGTGTGTGTGTGTGTGAGAGAGAGAGAGAGAGAGAGAGAGAGAGAGAGAGAGAGAGAGAGAGAGAGAGAGGGAGAGAGAGAGTGTGTGTGCGTGTTCATGTGTGCGTGCGTGCGTGCGCACAAACTCGCGTGTTTTTTCATGTTCCTATGCGGTCGTCAATATGTGCATGTACTTTCTCGAGGGCAGGCAAGACAGTAGTCCGTTCTAAAGAGACAATGCCAGAGAGAAAACACACACACACACACACACACACACACACACACACACACACACACACACACACACACACACACACACACACACACACACACACACACACACACAACAAACAAACTAAAACTAACAGGCTTTATAAACTGTAATTCATAGCCTCGTAAAACACTTGTCGTTATCTGGATAAATTACTATCACATGCTGACACGTGAGAACAATACAACCTCAAATCATACCGGCTATAAATCCGCAGCTGCACATTTTAACCCAGGTTAAAGGTTGCTAGTCGCTGAAGACAATTGCAGTTAATATCCATACAATACAGAATAGTAGAGACGGAAACATATTGCTGAATGTATAGCCAAAAGCAGATAGGCTGTAGATGTTTGCAATGGTGACTGGTGAGGAAGATGGGGATGGGGGCTGAGAGAGAGAGAGAGAGAGAGAGAGAGAGAGAGAGAGAGAGAGAGAGAGAGAGAGAGAGAGAGAGAGAGAGAGAGAGGGGAGGGAGGGAGGAGAGAGAGAGAGAGAGAGAGAGAGAGAGAGAGAGAGAGAGAGAGAGAGAGAGAGAGAGAGAGAGTTTCGCATAATACATTGCGTTGTGCACACTGCATTGCTGCGTGGGTTGGTGGGGATGACAAAACAATAGAGAGGAACATTGACATGGAATCCATTCTGTTCTCGACCCATTTAATGAACAAAACACACGTGTGACCTGAATTCCTCTTTAATCGAAAATGTCAAACTAACATCCAGACAAAATTTATCATTTGTTTAGCTTAGCAGGAGGGTCGTGCAGATCTTCCCTTGCGTTATTTTTACTCGGTGTCGATAGACAGCTGCACTTGAGTGACTGACCTTGATCAGGTGACTGACTTTAATCAGTGCAATGAACGATTATTTAATTGGCCCGAACGATTGTGACGGCCTCGGCGTGGTGGAGGGAGTGGTCGATAAACTCAGCTCTTATGCCCTTTTGTTGTTGTTGCTGTTGTAGTAAACCTTGGCTTTATGATGAACGATTCACAAATTCAGCTCTTACAACTGTAAACCTTGGCTAATGTAGTAAATGGTCAGTAAACTCAGCTCTTACAACTGTAAACCTTGGCCAGTGTAGTCAGTGCTCAGTAAACTCAGCTCTTACAACTGTAAACCTTGGCTAATGTAGTAAATGGTCAGTAAACTCAGCTCTTACAACTGTAAACCTTGGCTAATGTAGTAAATGGTCTGTCAATTCAGCTCTTACAACTGTAAACCTTGGCTAATGTAGTAAATGGTCTGTCAATTCAGCTCTTACAACTGTAAACCTTGGCTAGTGTAGTAAATGGTCTGTCAATTCAGCTCTTACAACTGTAAACCTTGGCTAATGTAGTAAATGGTCTGTCAATTCAGCTCTTACAACTGTAAACCTTGGCTAGTGTAGTAAATGGTCTGTCAATTCAGCTCTTACAACTGTAAACCGTGGCTAACGTAGTAAATGATCTGTCAGTTCAGCTCTTACAACTGTAAACCTTGGCTAGTGTAGTAAATGGTCTGTCAATTCAGCTCTTACAACTGTAAACCGTGGCCAGTGTAGTAAATGGTCAGTAAACTCAGTTCTTACAACTGTCAACCTTGGCGAGTGTAGTATATGGTTAGCAAATGGCCAGTTACTTAACTCAGTTCTTACTGTTGTGAATTTTGGCTAATTTTGGCTAATTTTGGCTGAATGGTCAGTAAACTCAGCTCTCACAATTGTGAACTTTGGCTTGAGTTAACTCAGCTGTTGCAAACACCTTTGTAAACGGAAACTAGACCCGAGACTCTTGCTCCTCCCAAACGTAAAAGCAGATGCAGTTTTAGTTTGTTCCTTCTTTGCATATTTGAGGTAAAACATTTCGAGGAAAGTTGCATTTTTTGCACGATTCTGGAATTGTGCTGATCAAAGTGGAATATTCCTAAACAGCACGCCTGTTTCGGAATTACTCTGCCTCATTCTCGAATCGCCCGCGCTCTCAATCGCCGTTACTGAGTGCAGCCACGGAAAGCTAGTCATCGGCGGTTACGAAATACTCAACGATTCGAAGGTGCTGACGCAAGAAACGACGGTACGAACAGATTGTGCAGTCCTAGAGAGAGAGAGAGAGAGAGAGAGAGAGAGAGAGAGAGAGAGAGAGAGAGAGAGAGAGAGAGAGCGTGTCGTGTGTGTGTGTGTGTGTGTGTGTGTGTGTGTTGTGTGTGTGTGTGTGTGTGTGTGGTGTGTGTTGTTGTGTGTGTGTGTGTGTGTGTGTGTGTGTGTGTGTGTGGGTGTGTGTGTAGAGAGAGAGAGAGAGAGAGAGAGAGAGAGAGAGAGAGAGAGAGAGAGAGAGAGAGAGAGAGAGAGAGATGTGTGTGTGTGTGTGTGTGTGTGTGTGTGTGTGTGTGTGTGTGAGTGTGTGTTTGTGTGTGTGTGTGTGTGTGTGTGTGTGTGTGTGGAGAGAGAGAGAGAGAGAGAAGAGAGAGAAGAGAGAGAGAGAGAGAGAGAGAGAGAGAGAGAGAGAACATCCGGTCGCTCGTTCGCACATTGGTAGATGACACACAACCAGGAGCGTGAGCTTGCAGCTCAGATACAAATCATCATGTTTTACTTCCGGAAACTCAGCCTGTGGCACGATGTGTGTGTGTGTGTGTGTGTGTGTGTGTGTGTGTGTGTGTGTGTGTGTGTGTGTGTGTGTGTGGTGTGTGTGTGTGTGTGTGTGTGTGGACATTACGATTTAGGCTGAAAACGCTAGCTTATTGATACAGTGTTTCAGCGCTATATGTTTATCGTTTATTGCATTGCATTGAATGTCAGTCAGTGCCCGTAGTCTGCTTTGTCGGTTAATGCCGCAGGCGATTCGAAGGATTTCGAAATCTTGACGTCATATCCGCCAAAGTACTATAGATGGTTACTGGTTCAGAACCTCCCATTCCTTCAACATCAGGGGCACCTGAAGTAGTAACTTGTTTTTTTACGCCCAGTCAACCAGGACGGTTATACTATGAAGCGGAAATCGACAATTACAGTAGAATTATGTGCTCCTGTATGTCCTATACATACTGCTGAAGACGATGCGTATCCTACATACATACTACCGACTTTCCTGTAAGCATTAGTATTATCTTTGATCGGACAAAGGAGGGAGGAGGGAGGGTTATTTCCCTTGGAGGTGGGGGTGGGGTGGGGGCGGGGGTTGTGCCCCTTTGTGTACGTGCCATCATCCGTAGTGCAAGTGTGCGTGCACTCAGCGGGTTGTTCAGTGCTTACGTCGGCAAAGTGGGAATTAATCCGCAGTTTGGGCACACGCGACAGCCATATAATGAATAAATATAACGCGGCCTCACCGGAGATTTAGAGTAGGGGAGTGGGGGGATGGGGGGGGAGGGGGGATGACGTAATATAGGAGTGAGAGAGAATAGGGCGAGATAGACCGAGCCGGTGTGTGTGTGTATGTGCGGTAGGGTAGGGGGGCGGAGAAGGAGGTAGGGACAGGGAGAGAGGGGGAATATAGA
>JABMCL010000059.1:97500-100000 GCA_018857735.1 Alviniconcha marisindica
ATACATTACAGCTCACGTCTTTTGCCGACAGGTAAAGACACACTGAATAGATTACACTCCACATGCTTTGCCGACAGGTAAAGACTCTCTAAATAGATTACATTCCACGTCTTCTGCCGACAAGTAAAGACACACTGAATAGATTACACTCCTCGTGTTTTACAGGTGCAGACACACTGAATAGATACACTCCACGTGTCTTGCCGACAGGTACAGACACACTGAATAGATACACTCCACGTGTCTTGCCGACAGGTACAGACACACTGAATAGATTACATTTCACGTGGCTTGCCGACAGGTACAGACACTCAGATTACACGTACATCTCACGTCTTTTGCCAACAGGTAATGACACACTGAATAGATTACATTTCACGTGGTTTGCCGACAGGTACAGCCACAATGAACAGATGACACTCCACGTCTTTTGTCGACAGGAACAGACACTGAATAGATTACATTGTTTCCTTTGCCGACAGGTAAAGACACACTGAACAGATTACACCCCCTTTTCCACGTGTAACTTGCCCCGGGGAAAAAAGTTAAAAAGGGGCAAAAAAACTGAACAGATTGCACTCCACGTGTTTTACAGGTAAAGACACACTGACTAGATTACACAACACGTGTCTTGCCGACAAGTAAAGACACACTGAACAGATAACACTCCAGGTGTTTTACATGTACAGACACACTGACTAGATTACACTCCACGTGTTTTGCCGACAGGTACAACACACTGAAAAGATTACATCTCACGTGTCTTGCCGACAGATACAACACACTGACTAGATTACATCTCACGTCTTTCGCCGACAGGTACTGATACGCTGACTTTTTAGATTACATCTCACGTCTTTCGCCGACAGGTACAGACACGCTGACCAGATTACATCTCATGTCTTTTGCCGACAGGTACAGACACACTGAATAATTAAATTCCGCGTCCTTTGCCGACAGGTACAGTCATTGAATAGATTAAACTCCACGTCTTTTGCCGAAAGGAACAAACACTGAACAAATTACACTCCACATGTCTTGCCGACAGGTAAAGACACACTGAATAGATTACACTCCACGTGTTTTACAGGTAAAGACACACTGAATAGATTACACTCCACGTGTTTTACAGGTAAAGACACACTGAATAGATTACATGTCAGGTCTTTTGCCGACAGGAACAAACACACTGAATAGATTACATGTCACATCTTTTGCCGACAAGTAAAGACACACTGAACAGATTACGCTCCACGTGTTTTACATGTAAAGACACACTGACTAGATTACACTCCACGTGTCTTGCCGACAAGTAAAGACACACTGACTAGATTACACTCCACGTGTCTTGCCGACGGGTAAAGACACACTGGATAGATCACACTCCACGTGTCTTGCCGACAGGTACGAACACAGTGACTAGATTACGCTCCACGTGTCTTGCCGACGGGTAAAGACACACTGACTAGATCACACTCCACGTGTCTTGCCGACAGGTACGAACACAGTGACTAGATTACGCTCCACGTGTCTTGCCGACAGGTACTCCCCCATAGGGGTGCTGTTCCTGGTGATGGAGGAGGTGGTGTCCATGGCGGACCCCAAGCAGACGTTCGAGCAGCTGTCCTTCTACTTCATCACGGTGATGGCCGGGCTGGCCGTGCACGGCTTCGTCACGCTGCCTGCCCTCTACTTCGTCATCTGTCGCCGCAACCCTTTCCGCTTCATGTACGGCGTCCTGCAGGCCCTCGTCACCGCGCTGGGCACCTCCTCCAGGTCCGTCTTCTTGTCGGCGTTGTTGTTGTTGTTGTTGTTGTTGTTTTCTTTGTCTTGTCCACCTCCTCCAGGTCCGTCTTCTTGTCGGTGTTGTTGTTGTTGTTTTCTTTGTCTTGTCCACCTCCTCCAGGTCCGTCTTCTTGTCGGTGTTGTTGTTGTTGTTGTTGTTGTTTTCTTTGTCTTGTCCACCTCCTCCAGGTTCGTCTTATTGTCGGTGTTGTTGTTGTTGTTGTTGTTGTTGTTGTTGTTGTTGTTTTTGTCTTCTCCACCTCCTCCAGGTCCGTCTTCTTGTCGGTGTTGTTGTTGTTATTGTTGTTTTCTTTGTCTTGTCCACCTCCTCCAGGTTCGTCTTCTTGTCGTTTTTTGTTTGTGTTGTTTGTTGTTTTTCTTTGTCTTCCACCCCAGGTTCGTTCTTGTCGTGTTGTTGTTTTGTTGTTGTCTTTTCTTGTCTTGTCCCTCCTCCAGGTCCGTCTTCTTGTCGGTGTTGTTGTTGTTGTTGTTGTTTTCTTTGTCTTGTCCACCTCCTCCAGGTTCGTCTTCTTGTCGTGTTTTTGTTGTTGTTTTTTTTTTTGTCTTGTCCACCTCCTCCAGGTCCGTCTTCTTGTCGGTGTTGTTGTTGTTGTTGTTTTTGTCTTCTCCACCTCCTCCGGTTCGTTTTCTTGTCGGTGTTGTTTTTGTTGTTGTTGTTGTTGTTGTTTTTGTCTTTCCACCTCCTCCAGGTCCG
>JABMCL010000059.1:105000-115000 GCA_018857735.1 Alviniconcha marisindica
ATTATTGTTATTATTGTTATTATTATTATTATTAGAATACTGTTTACGTTACGCTAGAATTGCGAACTGTCACCCACGCCAGTCTCTCACGTTGAAAATGCCTTGCAGGGATCGGTTCCGAACCTCTGTCAACGTGCTGGGCGATGCCTACGGCGCTGGGATAGTGCACCACTTGTCCAAAGCTGACCTCGAGCGCATGGACGAAGAAGACCGACAACTCGCTCTGGAAAACGGAAGTTCCGAGGAGCAGAACGCAGGAACTGCTGACGTCACAGACATCAAGATGGACACTCTGAACGGCAAACTGTCACAGCCACAAAGTTCAGACAATACTCAGGACAACGGGCACGTCAACATCGCATACAGTGAAAAACTGTGAGATCGGAATTCGCTCCTATACGGCTGGAACTTGCTGGTAAATGAAGAACCTGCGTGTTACATTATCTGGAGCCTGTTGAGATTTGAGCGAGGATGTGGGGTAGGGGTGGAGCTGGTGGAGGAGTGGGAGGGTGCGTGGGTGGAGGAGGATGGGGGGGAGGTGGGTGGGGAGGCTGAGGTAGTGTTTTCCGGAAGTTTTAACTGCGGAGTATGGTAAGTCTCACATGGCCTAGTCTATGTAACGTCGTGGTGGTTTGTTTGTTTGTTTGTTTGTTTGTTTGTTGTTGTTTTGTTTTAATCAGTTTTATCTCCCGTAAAAAAAAAAAAAGCAGCTGTTTATTGTGTGTGTGTGTTTATAATCAGAACCCGCCTTCCTCTCTTCCTCCGCCCGTGGAGTCAGCTCTTTAATAATACTCTCATTCACGAACCGTTGCTACGGACGCTGATGTCACTCGCCATTTTTTCTGTCTTATTTTACCTTTTCCCTTTTTTCCCCCCCTTTTTTTAAATTTTTATAGTAGTCTATGCTTTAGCCTGGCTCTTGCATGCCTGTGAAGTGACGCCCACATTCACCCGCAGTGAACTACCGAACCAACGACGAGTCGGTCAGATAGTTGGGGTTGTCGATCAGACGCGCTATTCTGAAAGAGCTTTAGCCTGGCTCTTGCATGCCTGTGAAGTGACGCCCACGTTCATCCACAGTGAACTACCGAACCAACGACGAGTCGGTCGGATAGTTGGGGTTGTCGATCAGATGCAGTATTCTCAAAGTGGGTGGGGGTGGGGGGTTAGGGGTGGGAACGGCAGCTCACTTCCGCTTCGATCTTGGCTGTTTGCTGAGAAGAGTGGGTCTGTTTTCACAGGCGCTGTGGCGTATTTTGAGAACTGAAACGTTATGCAGTCTAAAGACTATAATCACGGCTCGATCTAAAATAAATAAATAAATAAATACATAAATAAAGGTTTTAAAAGCAAGAGAAACATAATCGTTTAGTCAAACTTTTCCCCCCTTTGGAAGATCGTCGTTCCACAGATACCAATTCTTTTAAGTGTTGATGTGAATGTTGAGGTTTTAATCAGGCTGGGGGTGGGGGGTGGGGGGGGGGGGGTACCTTTTTGGGGGTGGGGTGGGTGGGGTGGGGGGGGGTAACAGTGGAACATAATAAGTTCGCGTTCAGTGATTTGTATGCTGCTTCCTGGTTGTTGTCTTGCTTCTACTTTTCAGCATAATTATCTGTACATGAAATACAATGACTGATGTGTTTGCTTCGTGAGTAGAGGGGGGGGGGGGGGAGTGATTGCTTACACGACGTTGGGCATGCGGGTAATAATAATAATAATAGTAAAATTGTGATCAAGTTCGATCAAACGTGAGATACACATAGGTACCGGTGAACTACATTGTATACTGAAAGATTCACTCCTGTGCAGACAATAACTTAATCATTATGTGCTTCAGTGTATAGTTCGCTGTTAATACATGTGATATATATATATATATATATATATATATATATATATATATATATATATATATATATATATATATATATATATATATATATGGTGTTACTTGGAAAGTAATGCTATACAAAAGATATTTATTATTATTATTATTATTATTATTATTATTATTAATATGATTTTTTAAACCAATTATTTTATTTTATTTTATTCCTCGTTTCTTTCCTTTCTTTGTCTACCAGTTCTGCGTGTCTGTCTTCTGGCATCGTGTTGCCGTTTTCTTTTGGTATTCATTCTCATCGATTTTCCTTTCTTCCGTTCTTGTTGATTTTTTCTCAGTTTGTTGTGTTTCTTGTGGGCGTATTTAGATATTTTTTTTTTAACTTTTATTTTCTCTCTCTTTGTTTTGCTGTATTCATTTTCTTTTTTCTTCCTTCGGTTGTTCCTTCTTTCCTTGGTTTTGTTTGCCACGCTACTGTTTCTCCCTATTTAAATTCAAAACAAAACAAACCTGTTTGATCAGTCATTATAAGGGGTAAGAGAATTTCTGGTATTGTTGATTTGAATACAGAGCAAAAGAATACAAAAGAACTTTGTTATTTGCAAAGAATGCATGAAATGAAAATTTGAATTTTGGCGGGGTAACTGGAATTCAATTAAAAAAAAAAAAAAGAAGAAGAAGAAGGGGGGGGGGGGGGAGGACAATAAAAATTAGACTATTCAACATAACAAAGGCAAGAGTATACAAATAAAAGAAAACGGAGTAAAATGTATTAACATTCATTTTAAGGGCGATTCAGTTACAAATGACTTCTCTTGATGGTGATGGGAATTAACTCGTGAGGGCTTGGCGAAGCTCACGTCGGCTGCAAGTTATCTCCTCATACCGACTCGCAAGTTGGCGGTGGGCACAGTGGTTTGGACAATGCAATGCGTAAACCAGCAATCTCGCTCATCATAATAACATCAGGAGGTGACTGCTTTTACATTCCAACTTTTGCACGTAGTCTGTGCACCTATTCTGATATTATATTTTTTGATGCTTTTTTTTTTCTTTCTGTTCTTTTTCTGACGAGTTGTTTTTGTGCATCATCACTTTCAAAGGCAAGTTCATAATTATTTTATGCGATAAAGGTTTGCTGGGAAGGGAGATCATCAGTGAGAGCTTGTGTTAAAGAAACCAACATGGCTCTTCTCCCTTTGTAACTGTGCGGCTCAAGAGAGGCGAGATACCGCTGAAGAAAATGGCGACTTTCGCTGTAAATAGACCAACAAACTTATACACTGTTTGATATATTGATATACCTTCTTTTAGCTGGATTATTCTGGTAACAAATCGAAGTAGTTAGTGATTGTTTTATACAAAAGAACTATTGTTCATATTAAAGATTGTAAATGTGAAATTCATTGTATCCGTGTTATGGTGACTGGCCGTTTTTTTAGTTTTTAGTTTTTTTTTTGTTTTTTTTTATGTTGAATGCGCTTTTGGAAACAGGGGAATAAGTGGACGTTTCTAAATATTTTCTTTGGCTGATGTTTTCTGTCTTTGCTTCCCTGACTTTGACCTTCTCTCTTTCAGCACACACACGTACGAACACACGTCACACACACACACACACACACACACACACACACACACACACACACACACACACACAACACACACACACAAACATACACACACACACACACACACACACACACACACCACACACACACACACACACACACACACACACACACACGAAAGCAAGCACACACGAAAGCAAGCACGCACGCACGCACGCACACACACACACACACACACACACACACACACACACACACACACACACTTATTTTTCATTTTGAGCTGAGACGGCTAGTTCCTTTAAACGAGAGGATAATTTTTCGGTCAAAAACTTGAACTTCATTTCAGTTCAAGACGGCATCTATGCACCCGAAAAAGCCTACATGCGCTCCACCCCGTCCCCAAATGATGCCTTTCAAACAGTTCCAGTGTTCGTCTGACTCACGATGGCCCTGTGGCCCTGTCGTCCTTTCAAGGAAAATCGTCGAGTGTTTCAGCCCACCCAAAGCTGCTTGGGGTCTGTTACTCCTTTCCACAGGCATGCCAGGCAGTTTTATCCCTGCACACGCAGGGCGCATGCCGCCGCTCTTCAACGTATAGAACTTCTCCTTTAATGTCAGGACTTCAACCGACTTCTCTTGCCGTCTGTTCGGTTTTCAGTTCTCATTTCCCTTCGAACGGCCTCTCATTTCTTTCCTGCTCTGCTCCCTCGCTGAAAATAAGCTCTCTCAGCAGGTTTAGAGTGTCTTTGAGTCGTGTACAGACCCTAGGGTTGTTGCGTGGATACGTCGGCTACGTGACAGCGTTTTGACACGGGCCTGTACTCTCACACACTCGTGTTAACTGACGAGTGTTTGGTTTGGTTGAACGTGTTTAACACCGAGTTATCTCCGCAGAGATGATACTGGCGGGGACCGAGATCCAAATAAGCGAGGGGAAGAGGGAGACTGTACCTACCGCTGCACAGTCACCACCACAAGGATTGCTGCATCAAGGCCCGGGGCAGCGATGAGAGCCATTTTTATGTTTCATTAATCGCGAGGGACAAAGTCACAAGGCTGTCCTCAGATGACAATTTTAGACGTGAGAAGAACCGAACCGAGGTCCTTCTGCTTCCCAGCCTAACGCTTTACCGCTAGGCCAAACCGGCTCACTGTGACTAGTGTGAAGTAAGTAATTATGGTGCTTTACGTACACAGAAACCATAAGGTTTATCAGGGACAGGGAAAAAGGGGGTGGGGGGGGGGGGGGGGGGGGGGGGACCGTAAAGGCCGAAGAGACCGTTAGCCATCCCCGGAACAATGTTAAGGAGATGGGGACCCCGCCAGTGCGAAGCAACTTGTGTAGGCCTCTTCTGCTAATTGCTCTTTCACCAGCTGTGTGGACCTAAGTCACAAAGACAGTGTCCGAAAAGCGACTGTTGAGGAACAACTCAGCAGCAAGACAATTCATCCAGATGTGAGAGCCCAGCTCCACATCCCTGCTCTCGATCTCTCCTGGGACGTGACGAGCGTGCCTGAAATCCCGGTTTATATGTCACAAGGGAGTATACAAACTCCAAGTACTGGTTTACGACATACTTCCTTTGGAGGAGGGTGCCGGAAAGCGATGCTTGGAGTGTGGGGAGTATAAAGCCGAAGCGAGATAAAAGAAATGTCCAGGGTACCAGGCGAGATCAAAAGATCAAGAGATCTTAGAGGAGGGAGGTGGAGCTGAACCCTCAACTTAGCCCAGAAGAGATCATGAGTAGGGAGGTGGAGCTGGGCTAAGAAAGCTGGACTTCCTTTGCTTGAGTTGTCCAAGTTGTTCGTCAACAGCAGTGCAACGGACATTGTCCTTGTGACTCTGCCAAGCACAGCAGTTGAAACAGCAATTGCGCAGTGCACAAGTCGCTGGGCAATGGCGAGGGGACACCGCCCTAACACTTCCATTGATCTGGCGGCGGTCCACGGTCTCTTCTGTCTTTTTCGGGCGGTTTCCGCGGTCGAGCCTTCATTCTGTCGTTCCCTTCCCACTCTGTCCCCGTCCCTAATAGGCCATCTCGCCTCCGTGGACGTAAAGCACCAAGAAAGAAAAGAAATGTCCTTGTGAGCCGGTTTGGCCTAGCGGTAAGGCGTTAGGCTGGTAAGCGGAAGGACCTCGGTTCGATACCGCTTCGGCTCTCCTTTCTCTTCAAAAGGTTGTGGTTTGTGGACACTGTCATGTGACTTTGTCCATCACTTCCTACTGAAACATTAAAATGGCTCTCATCGCTGCCCATCTTAATGCAGGAATCATTCTGGTGGTGACAGTGTAGCGATAGGTATATCTCTCTCCCTCTTCCCCCACCTCCATACCCCCTTCCCCCTTCTCCCCGTCCCTAATAAGCCTTACGGTTTCTGTGGACGTTAAGCACCATGTTTACTTACTTACTTACTAGAAATGTCCATAGTTCAGGAGCTGTGTGAGAGTCGAGGTGGCCGTCCTGGGCTGTCCGTCCTAACGAGCCTTCTGGTTTCCGTGGACGTAAAGATTTATTGAACCGTGCTTCGGCATTGGTCTCAGCTTGTCCCTAATATGTCAGCTGACATCCGAGGACATTAAGCCGAAGGAGAGGAGGAGTTTTAGTTTCTCGTAACTGAATTATGGGACGAACCCACTGAGCTCTGTCTAGCTCAGTGAATGAACCCCATGCCAGGCAGACGAAAGCAACTGCTTTGAATGGCTTCTCTTTTCTTTCCCGCTCTGGTCCCTCGCTGAAGACACGCTCACTCTGCAGGTTTAGAATTTGTTGGAGTTGTGTGCCTATAGACCCCAGGGCGTGGAAATGTCGGCCACACGACAACGCTTTTGACACAGGCCTGCATTCACTCACTCTCACACACACACACACACACACACACACACACACACACCACACACACACACACACACACACCCCACACACACACACACACACCACACACACACACCACACACACCACACACACACACACACACACACATACACACACACGCACGCACGCACGCACGCACGCACGCACACACACACACACACACACACACACACACACACACATACACACACAAACACACACACACGGCTGTGAAAAACAGTTTAGAAATAACTATTAAACAGGTGCGTCTTGAGGGTGGCTTTAAATGAGGAGGCAGAATCAGAGTGGCGGAGTGTTTGAGGCAAACTCAGTGTTCCAAACAGATGGGCCAGTGTGAAGAAAAAAAAAATGACCTGTCACCAAATGTTTTGGTGCTTACACGAAGGGTGGTCGAGGTTCGTGCGTCTGAGGCGGATCGTAATTGTCTTGCTGGATGCACTCGACAGACAGTGCCATTTTGGAAAGGTACCGCTGTGGCGATACAAAAAAGCAATGCGATCGCGCGATAGTATAAAAAAACAAAAACACACACAACACAACACAACACAAGTCTGAGTCAGCGCAACTGTAGGATGGCTGGAAACCAAGCACGCGTATAAATTATGCACACTTTTCGATCCTTGTACGGCTGCGGTTAAAAAGAGGAAGAAAAAAACAAAACAAAAAAACAAACAAACAAACAAACCGTGACACAGGCACAAAACGATTAAACGTTTTGACACAAAATGTCTTTGTCTGTGTCATACAGACACAACGGAAGTAACTAATGCTAACAAAGAAGACCACAGACGTTGAAAAGAAGACAATTAATAAATTTAAGAGAGAGGGGGGGGGGGAGAGAGAGAGAGAGAGAGAGAGAGAGAGAGAGAGAGAGAGAGAGAGAGAGAGAGAGAGAGAGAGAGAGAGAGAGAGCCAAAAGAAGACGAATGAACGGGCGGGGTAGGCGGATGAGGGGTGGTGAGAGGGGTTACTCTCTTCGTTTCAATTGTCTTTCTTCTTTTTGTAGAACGTTCACCAGTGCCCAACATGACAGTCATATTGTACTTTTTCGGCAAGTCTTCCTCAGTAATCTAGCCAAGAGGAGTAAGAGGAACGTTTACTAATGCTCAGTTTGAAGTCGTAAGGTACCTTTAAGGCGAATATTCCCCTGTAATATAGCCAGGTTAGGTAAGACCAGCGTTTAACAATTACACGACAGTCGTATGATACTTTTACGGGGTATCTTTTTTTGTAATCTAGCCAGGTGGTGTACTTAGCTAGCACTTGAGAAGAGAGGAGAGAGAGAGAGAGAGAGAGAGAGAGAGAGAGAGAGAGAGAGAGAGAGAGAGAGAGAGAGAGAGAAGAGAGAGAGAGCAGGGAAGATGGGGATGTGCACTGTGTGTGACCATTGTATTGTTTAGTCACGTCAGGAAAAAGGACATACTGGGTAGGGAAGGAAAGGAAACATAAGCTAGGGTAGTTGAGATGAAGGAACACATAATGTGTAGTGGTTGTGTGTAGTGTGTGTGATCGTTGTGTGTGTGTGTGTGTGTGTGTGTGTGTGTGTGTGTGTGTGTGTGTGTGTGTGTGTGTGTGTGTGTGTGTGTGTGTGTGTGTGTGTGTGGTGTGTGTGTGTGTGTGTGTGTGTGTGTGTGTGTGTGTGTGTGTGTGTGTGTGTGTGTGTGTGTGTGTGTGTGTGTGTTGTGTGTGTGTGTGTGTGTGTGTGTTTTGTGTGTGTGTGTGGTGTGTGTGTGTGTGTGTGTGTGTGTGTGTTGTGTGGTGTATGAGGGGACGCAATGTGTAATCCGACCTCAAGGTCAAACTGAACGCACTTTTGATCTGTCGTGCCACTTTTTGCAGTTCTGAGTTCTGAGGGTTTCTCTCTCTCTCTCTCTCTCTCTCTCTCTCTCTCTCTCTCTCTCTCTCTCTCTCTCTCTCTCTCTCTCTCTCTCCGGTAGCACACACACACACACTCTCAATCGTCACACGGCACAAAAAAACGTGTATCAGGGGAATGTGTAGAAAGAAGCCAGAAACGAAGGAAACCGCAACGAAACACCACAAGGAAATCATCGAGTGATAAGACAGGTAGCACGGTAGAAAGTGGTGCGGGTGACTTAGGAAATAAAACCTGTTCTCTATCATTTCTTGTTTGGAATGTTGACGGACTCCACAGTAAGATTGCAGACGGCGACTTTAAAAGGTACGTTGAGCAATTTGATGTTGCATGTCTCGTAGAAACCTTTGTAGAAAATTCATATGATTTAACAAGACATTTTACACGGTATGATAAATATGTTTCCCCAGCTGTTAAGTTATCCCACCACGGCAGACGTTCAGCAGACGTGTTGCTCTTAGTGAGAGAATGCTTTTCAAAACTGATTGGTCTAAACAAAAGTTTATTCGAGACGAAATAAACATACAAAAAATCATTATGTGCTCATCTACAAGCTATAGCTTATAGGCGATGAGCTCATGCAGTTGGAAAAAAACACAATGTATGGCGGACGAACAATTTCTCTTCGCTATCAATAAATGAGACGTAACAAAAAAAAAAAAAAGAAACAAACAATACAAAAAACAATAAAAACAAAAAACGAGAAAAAACAAAAAAAGAAACAAACAATACAAAAAACAATAAAAACAAAAAACGAGAAAAAACAAAAAAAGAAACAAACAACAATAACAAAACACAAAAATACGAACAGTCACTAGAAAACAGTCAAAACAAATTGTAGTTGAAAAAACAAAACAATGTTAGGTAGACAGATAGATTGGCTGGTGGCCTAAATAAATACTAGCGAGAGAGAAATGGCGTAAGGAGACAGAGGGGGGTGGGAGACGGAAAGGGAAAGATGGTTTGAAGTCATTTTTCTACAGCAGCATAATTATTAATTTTGACAAAGTTCAGAGGTATGAGCAGGCAGTCGGTCATTTGTATAATTAAAACATATAATCATATATACAGAAGGAGTTAATACTTGGATTTTTAACGTCCCTTAACTGTACTATGTTAACAGGACAAATCACATGTACGGTAAAAAACAAACAAAAAAACAAAAACAAAAAACAAAACAAAATCATATTACAGGTCAGCTACCTGCTAGCTTACAGTTCTGATTTTAAAGTCGTTTAGATAGCTTAATGAATTCATGAACAGTTAGGAATATGTGTTTGTTTTCTGGATTGAACGAGTTGACATCATGTTTGATCAAATGATTGTGGTCAAGTTTGCCAAAACTCTTTTTAACACAACGCATGACGTTCTGCTAATATGTGTTTATGTACCCCCACAAGGAAGTCCGTACTATAATACAGCCGAATTTAATTGCCACATAGATCTGATAGACAAATGTGTTCTCGATCTCTTTGAGAAATACGGGGATTTTCACTTAATTCTGTGTGGCGACATAAACGCGCGGACATCCAACTTCCAAGCTAATGTGGAAGACAATGACTCTTACTTGCCATTCACAGACCCTCTCAGCCCCAACTCCCCAACGTGTCAAAGCAGAGCCTCTCAGGATGATGTGGTAAATGACTCTGGCAGAATGCTAATATGTGTTTATGTACCCCCACAAGGAAGTCCGTACTATAATACAGCCGAATTTAATTGCCACATAGATCTGATAGACAAATGTGTTCTCGATCTCTTTGAGAAATACGGGGATTTTCACTTAATTCTGTGTGGCGACATAAACGCGCGGACATCCAACTTCCAAGCTAATGTGGA
>JABMCL010000059.1:127500-130000 GCA_018857735.1 Alviniconcha marisindica
TTGTTGTTGTTGATACAGACTGCCGGGCACAAAATGGCAGCCTTCACGGTTGCTGTTTCTTGGTCAAACTACTGAAATGTATGAGGATATCTGTTGGAGCGATTCATCCTACCTCTTACCCCCACCCCAATCTTCCGTGTCAGCACAGCTCGCAATAGGTGTGTGGTTATGGTCGCTGAAAAGTGGGATACAATTACAACCAACCAATCAAACAGGCAGACTGAAATTTATGAGGATATCCGTTGGAATAATTCATCCTACCCCTTACCACCCCCCACTCCACCCCCCCAACCCCGAAATCTTTCGTGTCGGGACAACTCGCGTGAGGTATTTGGGTTGTATACCTGCTGAAGGGTGGAATACAGTTACAAACAACCGACTAGACAGGCTGCCGACTGAATGGCTAAGAACATGCAGGGAACAGAACAAAACCGAGTTCAGCAAATACGAGCAGAAAGAGAACAGAGATACAAAAACGATAAACACACACCCGCGCGCAAAACTGCACAAACACACGCAAACGCGCGCGCGCGCACACACACACACACACACACACACACACACACACACACACACACACACACACACACACACACACACACAATGCAAGCACGCACGCACGCACGCACACGTGCACACACACACACACACATGCGCACGCACACACACAAAATACAAACAAAAAACGGGGGGAGGGGGTGGGTCGGAAGGCAGTCGGAAGGACTGGGCGGAGTTCTATGGGTGTATAAAATAGAGAGAGACAGAACTGGAACTCGAGCTCTAAAACTTTATTTTACAAGGATTGTAGTTTAGGTTCAGTCAAAAATCCGTCTAACAACTAGTCCTTGCGTAGCTACTGATGAGTAAATATAAAATTACAGGCATAATTTATATACATACAGGCATGAAGTGAGTGAGTGAGATTTGATACATAGATTTTCCAAACAAAACATAGCGTGTTCACAGCACCAGATGTACACATGAATATATCACTCAGTTATACATTATGAGCATACAACCTGTAAATAAGGCAGCAGAACATATCTGATCAATTCAACACCGGTATTGGAAAAATAACACCAACAACAACAGTCAATGCTTATCTTATAAAGAACAGTAAGGGGTGTGTGGTGGGGGGGGGGGGGGGGGGGAGGCACTATCATAAGCAGTCGGAAGGATTGGGCGGAGTATTATGTCACAGTCCATCCTATGTAACTACTTCAAGGTGTGCACGAAGTTTACGCTTGAAGAGCTGAGTGACTGACAAGATCTGACTGTCAGAGGTAGGTTGTTCCATAGATAAACACCAGAGAAGGATATACTTGTTTTGAATATATCTATCCTTGGCCTAGGCAAACTAAGGTGACAGTTCCTAGAGTTGGAATAGCGTGAGGGAGTGTGTGTGTACAGGTTAGATATGTACCTTGGAGCCTCATTGCTAAGCACCCTGTACATGAACAAGCCTTGTTATATTCAAGTTGTTTTTGTAGGCTCATTATTCTCATCTCCTTAATTTCTGGTCAGTAGTAGAGTTGTATCTGGAAGGATTAACTTACAGACTTTGTCAGAGAATTTAATCTCTTTTTGAGAACATCACTACATCCGTCCCACACGACTGACGCATAATCAATGTGAGGTTTAATGTGGGCATTGAAGAACAGTTTTCTGGTGTCGATGTCTACGATGTACCTTAATTTCGACAGAAGGAAGACTCGTCTTGAAACTGTTTTACACACATTATTAATATGTGAGTCCCAGCGAAGTTTATTTTCTATGGTTATACCTAAAAGACGGTGTTTGACACTTGATCAATTTTCGCCCCGTTTAGAACGAGATCGAGTGGTAAGGGTGACAACTGGTGTTCTGTCTGGTACCGATTGTCATTGACTTGGTCTTGGTCGGATTGATGACCATATGATTATTATCACACCAATTGGATACCTGATCTAAGCTGTCTTGCATATTGCTTCTGATTTGCCTAATATCTTTTTAGATGTGTGCAATGTTGTGTCATCTGCAAGCATGCCACAATCAACAGATATATTTTCACGTGTAATGGAAGGTCATTGATAAAGAGACTAAAAAGAATAGGTCCCAAAACAGAACCTTGTGGTACACCATACTTTACTGATTCTTTGGAGGAGTAAGAGCCATGGAGTAAGATGCATTGCGTTCTATTATGAAGATATGATTTAAAAAATGGTAGAGAGCTTGAATTTTTTTAGATAAATGGCGAGCTTCTTCAATAGAATATCATGATCAACCTGGTCGAAAGCCTTCTTAAGTTTTAGGAATACTACTCCAGACACCTCAGATTTATTCATGGCTGTTAGCCAAGTATTTGTGAGACGTGCCAATGCAGTGTTGCAGGAGTATTTACGTCTAAATCCAGACTGAAAGGGGTGAATGAGTTGCCGCTTTTCTAAGTAATCATTTAAATAAGTGTGCACATGCTTTTCGAGAAGCTTTGACAAAACAGACAGAAGTGATATTGGTCTGT
>JABMCL010000059.1:135000-140000 GCA_018857735.1 Alviniconcha marisindica
ACATGAAGCTCTACTTCATCATCATCTGATGGAATCCCAAACACGTGTCTAGTTCACTGTTACAACGCATGATGTCGCATAATTTTTGGAGCCTTTCTACATTCCGCTGTTACCCAACATAGGAGCAGGCATCACTCAGTAGTGATGAAGAGCAGGGTGATGGTTTTTTTTTTTGGTTTTTTTTTTAAATTTCGCGATCCAACACGGGAAACTGCGATAGCCAAAACTAACATAGTGAGAAGAATTTAAAAATAAAATAAAATAAAATAATAATAAATTAATAAAAATAAAATAAAATAAAGTAAAGTAAGTAACTTGGTGTTTTACTCCCAGTGAACCAGTGCGGTTATATCAGGGTCAAATACATTTTTTTCAGCACACAATAAACGCTGACACAGGGGAGGGAGAAAAAGAAAAAAAGAGCAAAGAAAAGTTTTGAAGACAAAATATAGGTGAAAGGATCGGGAAGGTACAGACATTAGGACAGGGTTGCAATTCCTGGCGGTGTGGGTGTGGGAAGCAAAGCACCCTTCAGTTAGTAGAAAACACCCTTCAGTTAGTAGAAAGCACCCTTCAGTAACTGCTCTGCCTTGTTCTTTCAGCACCACCCACCATGGAACAGATGAGCATCGTGGACTCTGGGCTCCAAGAAGAGAAAGACCGTCGAAAGAGAAGGAAGCAGCTCATCCATGATGCCGTCTTCGTCATCGCTCTCGTCATCGCTGTCATCATCGGCATCGGGTTGGGGCTGGGGCTGGGACAGATCTGGACCACCGATGACAAGCGCAAGATCTTCTACCTCAAGTTTCCCGGCCAGCTCCTGCTCAACATGCTCAAAGTGAGTGTCCGGGACGTTGTGTCTATAAATACAACGCTCAATCTATGCCGAGCTCAGAGCTCAGGAGCGTAGTTGAGGAGCTGTGTGAGAGTCGAGGTGGCCGTCCTGGGCTGTCCGTCCTAACGAGCCTTCTGGTTTCCGTGGACGTAAAGCTATATTGAACCATGCTTCGGCATTGGTCTCAGCTTGTCCCTAATATGTCAACTGACATCTGAGGACATTAAGCATCACTTCATCATCATCATCATCAGCTCAGGAGCTGTGTGGAAGTCGAGGTGGACGTCCTGGGCTCACGTCCCTAATAAGCCTACGGTTTCTGTGGACGTAAAGCAACACTCAACCAACCATGCCGATTTCTAATCAGCATGCGGTACACACTCCAAGCATCGCTTTCCGGCACCTTCCACAGAGCCCTCCGAAAGGTTTGGGTACTAATTTGACTGTGGAAGCACCCTAGCGCCCAAGCACTCACGTAAACATGAGACGCTTGGGCGCTAGGTAAAAAAAAGAGAAGAAGTTCCGTCTCGTTTCAAACGATTGTGGTTTTATTTGAGCTGGCGTAAGCACTTATAAAACAAACGTCTGGTATGATTTGAGTTGTCTGTTACAGACTCACTGCCGTTTGAGCATCATGGAAAAGCTGTTCGTTAGCTGACAGTTTTTCGAGACCTATGGCGTAATCAACCATGTCAGTGGTTGAAGGAAGGATGTCGTAAAACAGTGCTTGGAGTTTGCATGCGGTACTGTGATTACTTGTGGATTAGAGGCTTCCAGGCCCCGCCTCTTTGGTCACAGTCCTTCGATCTGACCATTGTGTGGTACAGTGTTGACAGGTGGAATGCAGGGTTCCACGTTGAGTTGTAAGTCCCACCTCTTTATCCGCAAGCATTCGATCTGACCATTGTGTGGTACAGTGATGACAGGTGGAATGCAGGGTTCCACGTTGAGCTGCATTCGATCTGACCATCGTGTGGTACAGTGTTGACAGGTGGAATGCAGGGTTCCACGTTGAGCTGTAAGTCCCACCTCTTTACCCGCAAGCGTTCGATCTGACCAGCATGCGATACCGTGTCGACAGGCGCAATGGAGGGTTTCCTCTGCTGATCAGTAAGCTCCGTCTCTTTCCTCGGAAGCGTTCGATCTGTTCAGCAGTGCTGTGGTGACTGGCGGGGTCCGGGATTACTTGAGTCTGGTTCCGGCATTCAAAACGACTGTCATTTGCCCCATTCCATCGCGTTTGATGTATCTCGTCACCAATGGACGCGCGCCATTACTTACTTTGAAAGTTTTGGTCTGAACCCATCAGTCTTTCGCTCCGCATGCAGTTATGCCTTAGCTTTGGAGGAAAAAAACGTCAAACACATGAATGGTTCAAGAGAACGCTACTTATTAGGTCAAAATTTTTTGGGCCAATTTTCGCGGTAATCCCCCTTTGTCGGTAGACACCTTATTACACGTCATTGTCGTGCCAACATTCTTCCAAGCACTGGACACGAAAACAACATAGCTTAACCAAAAATAATAAGTTATTTCGCTTCACATCTCAATTTTCACCGTTTTCCACCGTTTAACTGTTGTTTAATTGTCGTTTTGTAGCTTGACAAACGGGATTACCCCGAAAATTAGCAGATTGTGTTTTTGTCCTAATAAATAACGTTCTTTTGATCCTTTTATGTGTTTGGATCTTGTCTTAGAACGCTAACAGCCATTTTTGTTTCAATTTTTTTTTTTTTACGATCATTTTACGCTCACACAAACAATCTCGTCTCGTTCTTCCGCAGTGCCTGATCCTACTGACACTCATCGTGTCCAGCCTCATCACGGCTACTGCCGCCTTGGACTTTGGAGATTTTATCTTTTGCACGATCATGATACCGCCACACAATCACACAGACAACTTCGCCATCTTGTCACTTATACACTGTCGTTCTTCCGCAATGCCTGATCATAGTGTTACGTCTACGCACGATCATGATACCGCCACACAATCACACAGACAATCTCGTCATCTTGTCACTTATACACTGTCGTTCTTCCGCAATGCCTGATCATAGTGTTACGTCTACGCACGATCATGATACCGCCACACAATCACACAGACAACTTCGCCATCTTGTCACTTATACGCTCTCGTTCTTCCGCAGTGCCTGGTCCTGCCACTCATCGTGTCCAGTCTCATCACGACCACCGCCGCCTTGGACTCTGAAGCCTTTACCTTTTGCACAATGACGATGCAACCACACACTCACACAAACAATCTCGTCATCTTGTTCTTCCGCAGTGCCTGATCCTGCCACTCATCGTGTCCAGTTTCATCACGACCACCGCCGCCTTGGACTTTGAAGGCATTACCTTTTGCACGAGCATGATACCACCACACACTCAAACAGTCTCGTCATCTTGCCACTTATACGCTCTCGTTCTTCCGCAGTGCCTGATCCTGCCACTCATCGTGTCCAGTCTCATCACGGCCACTGCCGCCTTGGACAAGTCGGCGTCGGGGCGCCTGGGACTGGGGGCCATCATCTACTACATGACCACCACCCTCATTTCCGTCATCATCGGCATCGTCCTCGTCCTCTCCATCCATCCGGGAGACCCCAACGACCTGTCCAAGATTGAACGCAAAGGGTCGTCCAAGGACATCACGCCCCTGGACGCCCTGCTGGATCTCATCCGGTAACCCCGTTGTCCATGCGCTTTTCTTTGTTGGTGGGTGTGTGGTTGTGGATATAGGTGGGTGTGTGGGTGTGGATATAGGTGGGTGGGTGGGTGTTTGCAGTACTGTGATTGAGCCAAAGGATGATGGCTGAATTTTAAAAAAGAAGAAGAAAAAATTGGAAAAACAAGAAAGAAAGGAAGGAAAAACAACAAACAAACAAAGACAGACAGACAGAAAGAAAGAAAGAAAGAAAGAAAGAAAAAATAACAACACACACACAACAACAACAAAAACACGTTCATCTCTCAGGACATAAAAGCTGTGTGTATTCAAACTGCCTGTCTGTCTGCGACTCTCTCCCATGTCTGAATGTCACGTTCACGTGTCACTTTATGCTCAAAGCACTGAAGTTTTGTACACACGGATTGCCTCTATCCACACATCCGTATTCATGGCCTCATTTTGGGGTGGGATGGGGGTGGGGGTGGTGGTGGTCGAATGGCGACATCTCAGTGTTTGTAGCCTGCAGACTTGTTTAACCACGAAATGTGAAATCATTCCATGATTAAACAAGTCCGCCCCTACCAGGTTTTCATTCTGATCCTTTGGAAATTTCCGCGACTAATGTTTGCGGAGAGCGCATCTTTCGTGATCGTCGTAAATGGCAAGAGAGTGTTGGTGTTGACAGATTTCAAGAGGGCCTCGTTCCTTCCGTCTTTGCTTCATTCTTTTTTGTCTTTTTTGGAGTAACTGAGTCGAGCCAGTGCATTGGCAGAACCGGACTCAACCACTACATCGAAAGTGACACAGTGAACTCGAAATAAACCCCAACCCCATCGGCCCTATGCACTGTAATGAAAATTTAAAAAATTGAATAATTGTTTTGTGTCTTCGTGTCCTGCTACAGATGATGTTTTATTCTTCTTTGTTTCGTTACAGGAACTGTTTCACTGTGTCTCCTTGTCCTGTTTCTGATAATGTTTCACAATAATTATGGTCCTGTTCCGAGACCGTTTCACAAAGTTCCCTTTTTTTTCTTCTGTCGCATAAACTGCTTCACGATGCCCACTTATCCTGTTATAGAAACAGTGTCACAGTGTCTCCTTGTTCCGTTGCAGAATTATTTCACAATGTCGCCTTGTCCTGTTACAGAAACTGTTTCGCAATGTCTGCTTGTCCTGTTACCGGAACTGTTTCAGTATGTCTTCTTGTTCTGTTACAGATAACTTCTCACCATGTCTCCTTGTTTCACATATACTCCTTTACAGTGTTCCCGTGTTGTGTGAAACAGTTCTGTTGCGGTAACTGTGTCACAGTGTCTCTTTGTCCTGTTACAGGCTTTATAATCCGTGCTACACATACGTTAAAACCCAAAATTCCCGTGCGAAAGATTCTTCATGGAATAATGAAGTGTACAAACTGCTATTGTCTCTTTCCATTCTGTTACAGAAACTGTTTCCCTAGCAACATAGTGACAGCGTGTTTTAAGCGGGTAAGATA
>JABMCL010000059.1:155000-172500 GCA_018857735.1 Alviniconcha marisindica
TCCGCACGCACGCACACCACACACCACCACCACACACACCACCACCACACATAACACATGCAGCATGCTCTACACACACACACACACACACACACACACACAACCCCACATCACCACACACACAACCACACACACACACACACACACACACACACACCACACACACACACACCACACACACACACACACACTACCATCTCCCCCTCTCTCTCACCACACACACACACCCCCACCACACACACACACACACACACCACACACCACCACCAACACCCTCTCTCTCTCTCTCTCACACACACACACACACACGCACGCACGCACGCACGCACGCGCACACACACACACACACACACACACAGAGTTATTACGCAGATTACAGTGGAGGTAGCCTACATAACACTGCTTCAGTGTCGTCCTGAGCTGACCTTGTGTGGTTGACGGAACACTGGAGTCCGCCAAGCGCTAACTAACTGCTTCAGTGACTCTGCGGTCAAACCGATGTGCATGCCAGCAACTGAAGACAAACTGACTAGCGTACTGCAGAGCGGCCGGGGTGCAGCGGATTCAGTAGAACATGTCAGTACAGACATACGGGGAACGGGGATAGCTTAGTGGTTAGAGCGCCGGACTCGTGACCGAAAGGTCGCGGGTTCGAGTCCAGAAGGAGCGGCAGGAGAAAAAAAAAAAATCTTCTCTGGGGTCAGTTTTTTGGGGGCTGGTTTCTAATATTTCGGTATCCGTTCCACCCCCGTGTTACCGCAGTAGCACGTACCGGTCATTCTGCCAAAAGTGCAGGTGGCAGGTTACAGCTAACCACGCACGCACCCTACATACGTGGCTTTACATGAGGTGACGTGACATGGTGCATGGCTGTATGGTGTACACAGAAAGCGCTGAGACGGCAGCAGTTTCACGTGGCACCAGCCATGTAACAACCAAACAGCGCTGTAAGTACACCGCTTAGGTGGATATTGTCAAAAACGCGCTATAAAAAGCTAGTCACTCATTTTAGAATCACATGCGACAAGAGCGCAGTCAGTCTGCTGAGAGCGGAGAATAGCTATATATATATATATATATATATATATATATATATATATATATATATATAAAGCGTCCAGCAACAACATACATGTATTAACATGCCGCCGGGGAACTCTTTCGCCCTGATGTAACCGCAAGTCAGTAAGTAAACATGGTGCTTAACGTCCACAGAAAGCATAAGGCTTACTAGGGACGGAGAGGAGGGGAGGGGGGGGAAGGGGCGGGTATGGAGATGGGAGAAGAGGGAGATTATAAATTATACCTATCACTACACCGTCACCACCAGAATGACTCAGTCCTGCATTAAGATGGGCAGCGATGAGAGCCATTTCAATGTTTCATTAATTGTGAGGGACAAAGTCACAAGACAGTGTCCCGCACAGACCACAACTTTTGAAGGAGAAAGGAGAGCCGAAGCGGATTCGAACCGATGTCCCTCTGCTTACCAGCCTAATGCCTTACAGCTAGGCCAAACCAGTTCACATGTAACCGCAATGGTTGACTGGGGTTAAAATACCAAGTTACTTACCGCCGAATTCTGAGTGACAGACGCGATTAGCCAATCAGCACGGGCAGACGAGACACACCCCTCTTTTGACCGCCCGGCAGTTTCCTCCGACAGTTCACAATCATTTCCTTTCGGTGACTCAAGTCTCACCAGGTTGATCGTACGCGAGTGAGAGAGACAAAAAACAAAAACGTCACTTCCGGTAAATCTTTCATACACGTGGGCGCCGCCCCACTTTTGTCACTGACCGAGTCGGACCTTCTTACATCAGTACTGGCACATTAACTGCAGTCAGACAGCGTAATCAGTGTTGAATGCATTCGGCTGGCCCGCCACTGCTCTTTCTGATGCAGCGAGTTACAAAACGATGGTACAAAACGATTGGCAGCTACGAGTGGTTTGAATGTCCGCCCCTTCAATTCAGCTCCCACCGTCTCCCCCCTTCCCCCATGCCAAAAAGAAACTGCTGAGGCAGACTTGCAAAAGTAAGCTGGTGCTCCTGGTAACTGACGGCAAACACGAGCGAGGATGAGGTGTATGGCGGCCCGCTGGCGTCAAAAGCACATGGCATATCACGGCGTTGGTTTAAGCGTACTTTCATTTTATTCACGAAAGCAGTACACTAGGCGATCGTTCTTGGAGAGGTTCTTGGGGCGTCAAACAAGTAAACTTATACAAGACGCTCAAAATGGAGGAAGAAATTGTGGTGACTGAATAGGCTAGCACTTCCAGTTGAAACTGACCATATCAGTCGACGAAACGGATAGTTGTGTACATGGAGCATGATATGAGGACGCTAGTGATCAAAGAGTGGCGGGGACAGGGAAGACATTTCTGGCAATGGGCCAAGTATGCTTGCGGGAAGCATAGCTATATTTGGACCTGTTCCAGGCTTTAAAGGGAGTACATTTGTCAGCTCTCGGTCCTCAACAGAGGGGGGACCTTAACTTTTCTGCGTCCACAGTACCCTAGTTGATATACTCTCCCTTCGAATCGGTAACCACTGCCTCAGTTGCCAATTCTGCCGAAAGCATTGGAAGGATCGAGCGATCGAACTCATCGCTGGCACCGTCATCAGTCCTAACCCAGCCAGCTCTCTCTCTCCCTCCGTGTGTGTCTCTGTCTGTCTCTCTCTCTGGCTTTGTCTGTCTCTCTGTGTCTCTGTCTGTCTGTCTGTCTGTCTGTCTCTCTTTGTGGCTTTGTTTGTCTCTCTGTCTGTCTCTCTGTCCCTGGCTTTGTCCGTCTCTCTGTGTGTCTCTCTCTGTGGCTTTGTCTGTCTCTCTGTCTCTGTTTGTCTGTCTGTCTGTCTCTCTTCTAGGAACCCTCCCCCCCCCCCACCCCAACTCCCCTCCTTTATCCTCCCGGCCCGCTGCTGTCGCCGTCGTAGCGGCAATGACGTCGTTGTGGCAGCCGGTAGGCCGCGGCGTGGTTGTGGCCCAACAGGACACTACTGACATGGCTCGGAAGGATGGGGCGGGGGCGGGGGTGGGGGTGTGTGTGTGGGTGGGGGGGTGGGGGGTGGGGTGGGGGGGTAGGTTGGTGGGAGGGCAGGGAGGAGGATTAAACGTTAGACTGATAAAGAGCGGATTGACTGAGGCAAGGACGGATGGCTGGACGGACGGCTTGAAGACTGGTCCCGGTCTCCACTCTCACTAGTCAGTCCTATACAGCAGCCTGCCAGTCAATGACAGCTTTCGCACCGTGTCACAGCCGCAAAAGAACGGCGCGGGTTTCACGTGCACCAGGCTGTGTACAACAGTGGCGGCGTCCGTCGGTCCCCGGCTAGCCGCCCGCCACCGCCACCGCCACCGACCACGGCTTGCCACACAGAGCATCATCAACTGATGGACCGGCGCTTCTGACTTCTGTTGCTGTGTCACGTGGATGCGGCTGGAGCGAGGACTGTGGATGCGAGTGGCGGCTAGGGCAGGGGGGGGGGGGGGGGGGGGGGGGGGGGGGCGGGAGCGTGGGGGACGGGAGGGGGGCAAGGGAGGGGGCGGTAGCGCTCCGCGGACGATGATGTCGGCAAGTGGTGGTGGCGATAGTGTCTTACGGTGGTTGCCCGCTGAGCGCTCGCTGTGTATAGCGTGGTAGTAACCGACCGAGGGAGGGAAGAGCGTGTGTGTGTGTGTGTGTGTGTGTGTGTGTGGCGGGGGGGGGGGGGGGGGGGGGGGGGGAGGAGCGTGTGTGTGTGTGTGTGTGTGTGTGTGGTGTGGTGTGCAGGGGGGGGGGGGGGTGGAGAGGGGAAGGAGCGTGTGTGTGTGTGTGTGTGTTGCATTTTGCACGACGATTGATCGGGAGAGGCGAGTCGTCCGAGCCGAGCGGCAGGACAAGGGATAGGGAAGGCAAGGCGGGGGCAGCATCAGTTCACTCTCCGTTCTCCGTTCCCTGCTTCTCTCCCTCCCTCTCGCCCGCCTCCTCCTCCACCTCCACCTCCTCCTCCTCCACCTCCTCCTCCCTCCTCCGACCTGTGCTCATGAACGAAGAGTGAAGGGAGAGGGAACAATGTGCTCTGTGCGTGTGTGTGTGCATGCTCTCCACAGACACTTGTCGAGTATTTTTAGCGGTTACGTTTGGCACGTGCACGTGTCCTCGATATTTCCATTGACAACACCGCCGAGAGCGCAAACCTAACGTGGCAAACCGAACCGCTGCCTTCGTTCAACGCGCATGAAGGCCGATTTCGGGTTTCAACCGTTTCAACCCGCTCAGCTAAGAAAGTGGTAGAGAGGTTTTCAGCGAAGTCGCGCGCATGGTGTTTTCCCCTAGTGGAACCTGGCTGACTCCTTGATGGAGAATCTGGTGGGTGTGGCCGGGCGACCATTTTGCATGACTGTGCTTTCTGCCCGTGTGTCAAAACCGAACTGCGAGACTGAATGGGAAGCAGAGTGGTCGGTCAACAGCGAACTGAACAGACTGGCTAGTCAGCCGAAGAGCGAGTAAAAAAAAAAAAAAAAACGGTGTTACACAGTGTCACTACGCAGTGGTCGTCCGAAGAGACTTCGATTGAAAATAGTGGACAGCTGTAGATATCATTTGTGAATCAAAATAGTGGACAGCTGAAGATATTGTGAATGAAAATAGTGGACAGCCGAAGATATTGTGAATGAAAACAGTGGTCAGCTGAAAAGACTGACTGAGAATTTAAAAAAGAAAGGCCAACTGAAGGTACTGAAAATCAAAACAGTGGTCAAATGAAGAGACTGACTGAGAGTTTTAAAAATGGCCAACTGAAGGTACTGAGAATCGAAAAAGTGGTCAAGTGAAGAGACTGAGAATCAAACAGTGGTGAAGTAAAGGCATTTTGAATCAAAACAAGTAGCTAAGTGACGAGATTCGTAATAAAAACTGGTCAGATGACGAGAGCGAGAACGGAAACAGTGGTCAGCTGAGCGTGGGCAGTGAGGCAGACTGAGGTTCACATGGCAGTGGTCGCCCGTGTTGAAACTGAGACTTTGTGCAAACCAAGATAAACGGAAGAGGCTTTCTATCGCAGCAGGATCAACAAAAGAGACTTTCGAGATCACAACGGGATCACTGGAAGATACTTGCTATAACTACAATAGGATCAACGAAAGAGACTCGCCATTACAACAGGATCAACAAAAGAGACTGTCTGTCACCGTGACAACAGGATCAACGAAAGAGATTTTGTGTAGCAGGATCAACCAAGAGGATTCCAGCCTCATACCCGGCGGAGGAAGAGACTCGGCCTCACAGCAAAAGACAGTGGTCAAGTGAGTGAGGCCATTGTCGTGCACAGCAGCCGACGGACCTCACGTGCTGAGAGACATGACACTAATGACGGGAAGAAGCTGGTAGGTGTGGGGCGGCCGCCCGGCCTTGTCTGCTTTCAGTTCAGCCAGCGCTGCGTTGGCGGAAGTGACACACTCCAGTCGGAAGTGCGCGAAACTAGAGAACAGCTCTGACATTTCGCATGCCAGGGGCAGCGCCCCCGCCAGAAGAAGAAGAAGAAGAAGAAGAAGAAGAGCTGCAGCTTGCATCCCACCCCGCCTCTCCCGTTCATCCCCACACTCCCCTTGTGCGGGAGGGACCGAGCCGCCGATGCACAGGGGCCAGTGCCTCTGGCACCGTTAAGACTTCGTACCTGCTCCTCTCCACCCCACCATCACCCACCTCCAACCCCACCCCTACACACACACACACACACACACACACCACACACACACACACACCACACCCATCTTTGTCTCCATGGGACGGTGTTTGGCCGCAGTGGCCGAGTCTAGGACTGATTTCCTAGATCCAGCGATGTGAGTCCCTTAAGGTCCTCTCACACGCCCCTTTCCCGGCCGTCTTTTCGGGTGCATCCGAACTGTGTGTGAACTCTGTGCGCTGCGCGGACGTCTGAGACCATGTGAGCCGCTTTGTCAGGTTGTCGGGTAGCGTTTTATTCTCCCCTCCCTTTAGTACTTACCCCTTTCCCCCCCCCCTCCCCCCCCCTCGTTCCCCCCCCCCTCCCCCCCCCCCCCCTCCCTTTTCCTAACGGATTTTTCCTCTCTCTCGTCCTGAGGTGACCCTGAGGGGCTGACTGACATTACGTTAAAATCCAGTTACTCACGAACTTTTCCTCACCATTTCTCCCCCCCCCTCAACCCCCTCCCCCCCCCCCCCACCCGCCAAAAAACCGACCCCAACAACCCCAAACACAAAAAACAACAACACCAAAACCAAACCCCAAAACAAAAACCAACCCCCCGCTCCCCACCTACCTCCCCCACCCACCCACCCACCAGAACGCAACAAAAACATTCAAAACCTGAACACCTCACAGTGCCTGTTTTTGTACCGTGCTTTCAAATCTCAGGAGAGCAGAGTTGAACTGAAGACCAGTTGATTTGTGTTTTTTTCCCCTTCTCTCGCGGGCTTTGCACCTTTGTCCGAAGTGGAGGACTAAGTAGGTGATAAAGCACAGCAGGACGAAGCGTGGGTGTACAACTTGCCAACTTCAGAGACGCAGGTGGTCCAACGCGAAAAACGACATTTGAACTTTAAATGTCTGGCGGTCAGTGCCGAGAAACTCGGCTGCACTACCTCCATCCTTCTTACTCGTGTCGGAGCATTGTGCAACACTGACTGGTCTGGAGAGGTCCATTTGCTTGTGGACTGATGTGGAACGTTCGATAGCCTGGCTGAATCAGCCGTATCATGCAAGTCTCGGCGGTCACACATAAAGCCACGTTCGATTTATCACGACTTCTGTTCTCAAGGTGTACACAGCAAGAGCCTGCTCGCCTGAACGCTGGACTCCTTGTAAGTGGGACAAACTCATTGGGGATCAATTCGACAGAGAGTTCCGCTCGGGTGGCCAGGTGCCAAAGACGGTGTCAGTCTAGGTGACCTAGTCCTCCTCCGTCAGTCAGACCCATTTAAACGGCCATTTAAACGGCCGAGGCATCCAGGAAGAAAGAGTGCCAGAGCAGAGGCGCGGTTTCGACATCGCGAGAGCTGGGAGTAGGCGCGCCAAGGGGCTTTGTGAAACCCGCGAAGGTGACGGAAACTTGATATCGACAGTGTCAGGCCGCAGCGCTGGATATGCCCTCAGCGGGCAGCTCGACCTTTCCAACGAACACCTCTGCCGCCAGACCCTGTGAAATCGCTACCTCTCCCAGAGCCTGATGTGGGTGGGGATTTAACTACCGACGTTCCGGCTTGCTGATGGTGCAAGCTTGGAAAGCCAGTACCCCTGCTAATCCCCAAAAGCGTTGAGCAATATTCGACCACGGCTCCTCTTTTGTTCGGTCACAGAGGCGGAAAAACTGGGACTCAAAAAAACGTGTTCTGGTTGAGCGTCAAGGCGTGTGTATGTATGTACGTGCGTGCGTGTATGTGTATGTGGAGGTGTGGACCGTCCTTCACAATGACAGCATCTGATGAGGAAGCTCGAACCTGACGCCCAATAAAAACCTCGACCTCTTACCTATGAGTAGCAGTGAACATTGAAGCAGTATCAAAGAGATGCCCCTGACCCCTCCCCCCCACCCTCCACCCCTCTGACAAATCACTCAAAGGGGCACCGTACTCCAAAGATAACCTACACATGTTCTGATTCTTGTCAAGGTTCCGGCAAAATCACCCTCGAATCTTCAAAATGTGTATGTTCTAAGTTATTGAGGTGGAACTCTAGCATTCCATTTAAATTTGTCTGCGGGAGCAGAAACACCGGCGCAAACGTTTCGGTGTTCGAGTGACTTGTGTATGTCAGAACGTGTTCAAATTGGCCACGCGGTGTAAGAGGCGCGCAACCTCGATACTCTGGCCCTTTATCCGTGCCATACACAAGCAGCCGTCAGCAATTCCAGTCTCGGATCGGTGTAGGGAACATTTGTAGGAATTCGCAGAGGAATAAACATTTGGTGTGAAAATTATGATGCCAATACCTGCCAAGAGGAACGAAGAAATGAGATCGTCCTTTTGCTTTCCGGAGCAGTGGCTAGATCAAATGATTTCATGTACCGAAGAAAACTGATGGTGCACAGGTCGTGGTCCAGGCCCCTCACAGACGGAACTATCGTGCATTTTATCTGATCCATCTTCAGCGTCATGCCGTGTCTGGGTACCGTATGTGAAAAAAAAACAGAAACAAAGAAAAAACGCTAGACGTATTCGTGCAGGAAACAAAAACCAACACTACAAAACTGTGTGATCATTGCTTAACTCCCTTGAGCCGAAAGGGACGTCATCCTACAGCTGGTTGTCTCTCTTCCAGTTGTGAGCGTGTGAGGAAGGGGGGGTAAAAGCAACATGTACTGTGCTTTGTTGGAGATCTTTTGAGGTTTTCTTTTTGACTCTTTTTGTATTGTGGGGTGGTAAGACGACACCCGCCTGTCACAGCTAAGTGTGTCTCTAAGTCTGTCTGTCTGTCCCCACACTCACTTCCTGCTTCACGTTAACTTTCGTCAAGTATTCTTGACTGGCTGGTGGTGGTTGTTGCTGTTTTGCAGGCGGCAGCAAACAGGAGGCAGGCAAAAGGTGAGCAGAAAAGGTCGACAAACCTAAAGACAGCGCAACGAACTCGTAGTCAGTGAAATCCAACTTGAGCCTTCGCGAACAACGCAAGCACACCACGCGGGCCATTCGCGTGGAAAGAACGCGGGGCTTTCTCCGCGTATGTGACAGAACTAAAACTAGATTAAACAGAGTAATAGAATCTTCCCGCACAGTGGCGTGGCGGAAAAGAGATCTGCAAATTAAGGCCACGATATCAAGTTATGTGCCAAGGCAGAAGCACCAGCTAGAAAACAAACCAGCTAGAAAACAAACCAGCTAGAAAACAAACCAGCTAGAAAACAAACAAGGCTGAAGCACCAACTAGAAAACAAACCAGCTAGAAAACAAGCAAGGCTGAAGCACCAACTAGAAAACAAACCAGCTAGAAAACAAACAAGGCTGAAGCACCAGCTAGAAAGCAAACAAGGCTGAAGCACCAACTAGAAAACAAACCAGCTAGAAAACAAACAAGGCTGAAGCACCAACTAGAAAACAAACCAGCTAGAAAACAAGCACGGCAGAAGCACCAACTAGAAAACAAACAACACGCCAAACAAACTTCAGCAAGCAACACGTAAAACAAAAGAAACTCCCGAGCGAGCGAATGTGACCCTCTCTCCTTTCGACCCCCGAGCTCCCTGACTCTACACCCCAAAAAAGGAAATTGCGAAATGGCAAACACTTGCAAATGAATGCGCATCTAAGTGGTCAAGACCGAATGAGAGCAGGCGCCCTATCTTCCGCTCACCCCCCTTGGCAAGCAAGACGTCCTGGCAGCGAGGCTTTGCGGTTTAGAAATCTCATCTCCATACAGATCGAACAGAGAGAGAGAGAGAGAGAGAGAGAGAGAGAGAGAGAGATTTCCTGCCCTGCTTGGATGCAGTGGGAATGGTCAAGGCAGCTAGCTACCTTTCTTTGTTAGTCACTGGAGGCCGGTGATCAGTAAGTAGTGCAGGTGACGTGTTTTTGTTTTGGAACACTTCACGAATGCGGCGGCATCACTCAGTTCTTTGTCTTCCAGGACTGCATACGGCCAATACAAGTGTCTTTTCTTCTTTCCGGTCTCTTTGGCTTGTACCCCCGATATCTTCAGGAAAAGAAAGCTGAGAGACGAAAATGTGGGATCTACTGAAACATGCGAAACTCGGTTACCGAGGAATGACAGATCCGGTGACAAAGTGAGTTTTTGTTTCGAGTGTTACGATTGCTAATGGCAGTATCAACCATGCGAACATTTGATGCAACGCCTGATTACCGGGAGGAGGACAACATACTCCTATACACAGTCAGAAGCGCGACTACTCGTCCACAATGCTTCAGCGCTATCAGTTTCTTGAACAGTGTCTGGAACTTCACGCATGCTGAATCGCTGTTCTGTGAAACCAAGAGCTGAGCGGACAATCAGCGCCACGCGTTTCTCAGTGACAAATGATTCTGGCCTTTTGTCTTGTTGTTATAAAACTTCGCTTACTGTGTCGTCCTGGTGCGACCCGTTTTGTTTTGGTTTTTATAAACTTCGCTTACAAAATCGTCCTGTGGTATCGAGTTACTAACTCGCTTCGCGAGGGCATGTATCACTCAGGAAAATCAGAAATCCAGCTACGGTCATCTGACATAGTCTGACAGACCCCACTGAAAGTTGCACGTGCGTGTGATGACATAGTCTGACAGACCCCACTGGAAGTTGCACGTGCGTGTGATGACATAGTCTGACAGACCCCACTGGAAGTTGCACGTGCGTGTGATGACATAGTCTGACAGACCCCACTGGAAGTTGCACGTGCGCGTGATGACATAGTCTGATAGACCCCACTGGAAGTAGCATGTGCGTGTGATGACATAGTCTGATAGACCCCACTGGAAGTTGCACGTGCGTGTGATGACATAGTCTGACAGACCCCACTGGAAGTTGCACGTGCGTGTGACCATCCGGGTTGCGCAAGACTACTTGGAAGTGACAGAAGGTGGTAGATACACCCACGAAACCACCTCATCAGTTCGTCAATAGACTTCCTGCTGAGTCCAAGCTGGATTCGTGGAAATCCGCATTTTACTAATGGTCGAAAATCGACCTCTTCTGCGCCGAACAAAAACATTATCGGGAATCTAAACACCCACGACACGGAACTTAGCCCCGCAAACTCATCAACATCTTGTTTGCTTGAGCGGCCTAGACTTGTGGTGGAGTACAAATGAAGGGGGAAGTGACATTACCCGAGATGCATTAGCAGGAAGTGAGCCGCTTTCAGTTTGTCCTCAAGTTTGCAATGCCGCCACTTTGACACTTTGAACTTGTGAACATTTGTTTACTGGTCTGGTGCACAATAAACCAGTGGTTTGTTTTCGTTCTCCCTTGAATCTGCAATCGATGTAGAGTGGACACGGACCGGGTTTGTTCATAGGTACCGCGTAATATGTGTGCGTTCTGTGGAGAAAAAAACAAACAGGTATACGTAAGTCTAACATGAAGAGGATGCAGATGATGTGCGCACAGTTGTGAAGACCAGGGTTAGTGGTTGCACTCCCAGAGAAAGACAGACAGCTTTGGCTAGATGCCCAGTGACTGGGAGAGCCGGCGTATTAACAAAAAAAACATCCTGCTTTGTTTCACCACACACGGCTGAGCCTCCTGCAGCTGATCTAGACGTTGGGCTCTTCCTTTGTGAAGACCTTCTGCTCCCAGATCCCGGCTGAGCTTGTGATTTGTGGACACTGTCGTGTAACTTTTTTTTTTTTTTTTTTGCCGTCACAGTTGGTGAAACATTAAACCGGCTCTCATCGCTGCCCATCTTAATGCAGAAGTCATTCTGGTGGTGACAGGCTGAAGCGCCAGCTGAGTCGTTAGTGTAGCGTTAGGTACAGTCTCCCTCTTCCCCTCGTCTCCTGGGATCCCGCTCCCAGCCGTCAACTCGGCGTTAAAGCGGTTTAACCTGACAAAAACAGAGCCTGCACTGAAGATGTGGCTTGGTGGCGGTCCTCGCTAGTTTCCGGTTGTGAGCGATCAGCGCTTTGGGGTTGTCTTCTCTTGGATACCTTACGGTGTTGACCCGCGTCACTTGTTTGTTGGATTACTACTCCCTGCTTCTGATAGCATCTCCTCTGTTGGCTGGATTCGCTGCAGCCACCGACTGGCCATTGTCTCCCAGATCATGGCCGCTTCCGGGAGAGCTGTGCGCTCCAACTCCAAGACCACTGGTATGAATGCGGATATAGAGGTAAGATATCATCTCCCTCCTTCCTCTGTGTGTGTCTGTCTGTCTCTTCTCTCTCTCTTCATTGGGCGTAAAACACCAAGTTACTTACTTACTCTTCTCTGTCTGTCTCTGTCTGTCTGTGTCCCCCCCCCCTCTCTCTCTCTCTTCTCTCTCTCTCTCTCTCTAGTGTTGTTTGTTAACTGTTTTGTATAGGTGGTATGTGCATGTTTATAATCATACCATTTGTAATGGGTCAAGTGGCTTTCTACAATAAAACATTCTGAGTTTTCTCTCTCTCTCTCTCTCCCCTTCCTCTCCTTCCTCTCTCTTCCTGCCTCTGTCTGTCTGTCTCTCCCCCCATCCTGTCTTTCTCTGCCCCCCCTCTTTCTTTCCCCGTCCTCACATCCTCTCTCCCTCTATTCCTCCCCCCTCTCTCTATCTCTCTCCCTCAGCCCCCCCCCCCCCCCCCCCCCCCACGATAGCATGTCGTATCGGATATAGATAGATAGATAGCGAGAGAAAGAGAGGGTTAAGATATCGTATATCCAGTAACATATTGGATGTGGAGATAAAATATTGTACATATATACATACGATAGCAAAAAGAATGACAATTTGCTGTCCGTGAAGGAAGTTTGTCCTCAATCATGCCATCGATAAACGGAAATTGAAGTGTCCTAAAGCAACACTGTGGGCTCGACGCCGGATACACGTGTAACGGCCTAAACCACAACAGTGTCACCGTGGGCATATGTATACAGTTTACAAACTGCATGTCTTTTGTTCGCACCTGTGCACATGACTCGGTTGCATCGCACAATCACACTCACTCACTCACTCATGCACAAATAAATGCAGTACGTCAAACAAGAATACAAATAATTGCGGCTAACTAAAATACATCTTAAGAAGAAAAAGAAAAACAGTATTACTGTCTAAAACTTCGCAACATACAAACTCAGCAAAGTAAGACAGATGCAAATCTGAATTATCAGGAGAGAGAGAGAGAGAGAGAGAGGAGAGAGAGAGGGGGAGAGAGAGAGAGAGAGAGAGAGAGAGAGAGGAAATGAATGAATGAATGAATAAACTTTATTTTACGAGGGTAGTGGAGAAGACCCGAGGTCTTTTTACATCCATCCCTCGCCCATGAGGGAAACTACTATTAACTAAGATACAATGAGCTACAGTATGTTGAGTATATGTACATTCATACAAACCATGTTGAAATGGACACCAGCAAACCGAGAAACATGTCGATAATGAGCATAATTTTTTTTAAATTTAAAATAATATATACATATAAAAATTAGCTTGACCTGGGGTTAACACATACACCCACATAAGATTAAGAACATGTTTGTCATCGAAAACTACAAGCACATAGAGCACAGACACACAAAATGTATGGGCTGCCTGAAGCAGCACAACCCAGGTAGGAGCAGCACATATATATATATATATATATATATATATATATTATAATATATATATATATATTATATATATATATGATCATGGTTTCACGTAACGAGAGATAACATATGAAGCGTCAGACGCTTTTTAAACACTGAAGGACTGACTGGAAGCCTCAATTCGCTGGGCAATGAGTTCCAGAGAGCAGGACCAGAATAAACCAGGCTGGACTTGAACAAATCTATCCTTGGTATTGGCACATGTAGCTTTCTTGATAAATTCCCCGAACTTTGATTAATCAATAATTTTGTTGATAGATAAATCGGTGCCCTACCCGATACAATTTTTTGCACAAAACGCGCTTTGTTACTCATTAACCTAGAAGATAGCGGGAGAATTTGAGCCGCTTTGTAGTCTTTATGGGTAAGGCTAGTTGTTAGAAGAACAATTTTGATTGCTCGCCTGTGTAGTGACTTCAAGAGTTTTTGCAAAGAGTCACTTGCTGAGTCCCAAAGAGTTGAAGCATAATCTATACCTGACTGAATGTGTGCTTGGATTTTTTTTTCTGGCATGAAAGTTAAGAAAGTGCTTAATTTTTGCTGATTTTGCCGTAGTTTTGCACAGGTCACGAAGGTCTCTCGAAGAGAGAGAGAGAGAGAGAGAGAGAGAGAGAGAGAGAGAGAGAGAGAGAGAGAGAGAGAGAGAGAGAGAGACAGACAGACAGACAGACAGACAGACAGACAGACAGACAGAGGACAGTGTAACTTTTATTTTAATGTACATAAACACTTGTTGTGCCTCATCTCAAACTGAGCCCTATGCGCTTCACAATGGCAGCTATTGGGCGATTCAGCGAAGCTGGTTTGCTAGAGTGAATGCGCTTTGTAATCTTTCGCGCAAGAAGTCGCGAGAGGTCGCAGCGCACTTCCGGGCCGATTTCTGAGTAGGCGTTGCTTCACGCTGTGTATAACAGTGGAAGTTGAACCTAGAACTGCGAAGCAGTACAAATGCCAATACTGTTGCAGTTGCAAAAATTACCGTGGAAAGGGGATGGAGGGTGGAAAAAAAGTGTCTTTGCGTCGTTTTTTGGCTGACCAGAAGATCGCGAGTTCGTAGAAAAAATGCGTTTTCGGGCATCCTATAGCACGAGCAACAAGTTATTGCTTATTTCCAGACACATTATGACTACGGGCCTCAAAAAATGCCTTTAAAGTTGGCAGTGTAAAATTCGCAAATTCACTGTCACCGCCTTCCAGTGTGAAGAAAGTACGCACCGGAAGTAAAAGCAGCCAAGGGACTTAAGCGATGCCGGGCAAAAGTCAAGGGAGTTAACAACCCCGCCTGAATCGCCCAACAGTGCTGTTCTCTGTGTCTACGCTCTAGTGGTGTGTGACTGAATGAGTGACTGTAGCTTTACACGCCGCGTGTTTGAATGATCTAGTTGTCAAAGTGGTTACAGCACTCTTTGGGTGTTACGTGGTTGGCACCACGTGAAACTTCTGCCGTCTGGGCGCAAGTTCTGTGTACACCGTACAACCATGCACTAGGTTTACTAGCTTTACAAAATCACTTTATTGGAAGCCATATAAGTAGGGTGGATGTGTGTTTAGCTGTAACCTGCCACCTGCACTTTTCCCACTGATGTTGGTTGAAGTGTTGCTTTACGTCCACAAACACCGTAGGTTTATTAGGGACGGAAGCCCAGGACGACCACCTCGAATTTCACACAGCTCCTGAGCTCTGAATATTTGTCTGGTTGAAGTGTTGCAAACCGTAGGTTTATTAGGGACGGGAGCCCAGGATGGCCACCTCGACTTTCACACACAGCTCCTGAGCTCTGCACGTTTGGCAGAATGAACGGGATCTTTTACGTGCTACAGCAGTAACACGGGGGTGGAACGGATACCGGAACAAGAGTCAGCACAAAAAGGTTGACCGTGGAGAAGAAAATTCTCCCACCGCTCCTGCCGGTTCTCGAACCCGAGACCTTTCGATCACGAATCCGTCACTCTACCACTGAGCCATCCTCGCTGCCCAGCCTCCATATGACAAGCAAGCAACGTGACAGGTTACACGACTGGAGAGGATGGTACCTCCTAAATCACAACCCCGCTACCCGTAAGCCGAAAGATCTTATCCACACAAAGGGAAAAATCTGTATGAAGGCGTCCGTTGATTTTTTCCCCTTTCTCTCGACTTGATCGATTGGTTTATCGATGAACTGTTAGCACGGGTATCGGTGACTCCGAGCCGCTGGGCCTCGGGTCGAGCAAAGCCGGATCGTTGATCTGTCCACCAGGGTCAGCCTTGTGATCTTGTTTCAGACTCCTCTATTATTTAGTCTGCTGACAATGGAGAGAGAGAGAGAGATGAGAAGAGAGAGGAGAGAGAGAGAGGAGAGAGAGAGAGAGAGAGAGAGAGAGAGAGAGATCGTTGATCTGTCCACCAGGGTCAGCCTTGTGTACTTGTTTCAGACTCCTCTATTATTTAGTCTGCTGACAATGGAGAGAGAGAGAGAGGAGAGAGAGAGAGAGAGAGAGAGAGAGGAGAGAGAGAGAGAGAGAGAAGAGAGAGATCGTTGATCTGTCCACCAGGGTCAGCCTTGTGTACTTGTTTCAGACTCCTCTATTATTTAGTCTGCTGACAATGGAGAGAGAGAGAGAGAGAGAGAGAGAGAGAGAGAGAGAGAGAGAGAAGAGAGAGAGAGAGAGAGAAGAGAATCGTTGATCTGTCCACCAGGGTCAGCCTTGTGTACTTGTTTCAGACTCCTCTATTATTTAGTCTGCTGACAATGGAGAGAGAGAGAGAGAGGAGAGAGAGAGAGAGAGAGAAGGAGAGAGAGAGGAGAGAGAGAAAATCGTTGATCTGTCCACCAGGGTCAGCCTTGTGTACTTGTTTCAGACATTTCCTCTATGATTTAGTCTACTGACGATGTAGAGAGAGAGAGAGGAGAGAGAGAGAGAGAGAGAGAGAGAGAGAGAGAGAGAGAGAGAGAGATCGTTGATCTGTCCACCAGGGTCAGCCTTGTGTACTTGTTTCAGACATCTCCTCTGTGATTTAGTCTACTGACAATGTGGAGAGAGAGAGAGAGAGAGAGAGAGAGAGAGAGAGAGAGAGAGAGAGAGAGAGAGAGAGAGAGAGAGAGATTGATTGACTGAACTTTATTACACAAGGATAAAGGTTTAGGCACGAATGCCTGTCGTTCAACCTGTCCTTGGAACAGTTACAAACACTTATATATATGATCATAGTGGGAAAATCAATGCCAATCGATAATTATGAACAATACAAAGGAGTAATAAATCAAATCACTTGGAGACTATACATATATATATATATATACATTAGAAACCAAGAAATTGTTGTTGTTTTTTGTTGTTTTTGGTGTGTGTGTGGTTATTTACAACAGTCTGTTTCTGATCCATTTATAAAGTTGTGTTTTGAAGCTGGTAAGTGAATTGCATGATTTTATTTGATTTGGGATGGTATTCCACAAGGATGCTCCTGAAAATGAGAAACTAGTTTTAAAAAGGTCTATTCTTGGTTTGAACAGAGTTATATATCTTGATGTAGCGCGAATGTTGGAAAAGATAAAAAGCTGTTTAAGGTACGGAGGTGCAAGATTTTTGTATGCTTTGAATACTAACACTGCCTTATTGAACATAAGCTTTTCTTTGAGTGGAAGTATTCCCAAGTACCGTAGCTTTGTATCGGTTGATAAAGAGGAATCCGATATCATCAATTTTGCAGCTCTTCTGTGAAGAGATTTAAGTTTGTTAAATAAGATACCACTACAGCCGTCCCAGACAGTTGATGCATAAGTTAGGTGAGGGAAATATGAGCATGGTAAAACAGCTTGCGCTTAGGAGTGTCCACAAGGTGTCTGAGTTGTGACAACAGATTTAAAAAAAATTGAAACTGTTTTACATGTGCCAATAATGTGTGGTCACCAGCTAAATTCATCTTCAATAATAACGCCAATGTGGAGAGAGAGAGAGAGAGAGAGAGAGAGAGAGAGAGAGAGAGAGAGAGAGAGAGAGATCGTTGATCTGTCCACCAGGGTCAGCCTTGTGTACTTGTTTCAGACATCTCCTCTATGTCTGAAGTGAGAGAGAGAGAGAGAGAGAGAGAGAGAGAGAGAGAGAGAGAGAGAGAGAGAACAGACGCACGCGCGCGCATACACGCACACATACACACAGACATACACACACACACACACACACACACACACACACACACACACACACACACACACACACACACACACACACACACACACACACACACACACACACATATTTGCTCGTACGGTATCCCACTATACGGCCGT
>JABMCL010000059.1:187500-197500 GCA_018857735.1 Alviniconcha marisindica
GGGCGAACAAACACTTTTAAGTCACACATTTTTATGAACCGCATCAGGGCGAATAAACACTATTTTAAATCACTCATTTAAGAGCCACATTACGAATAACAAACACTTTTAAATCACACTTTTATGAACCACATCAGGGCGAACAAACACTGTTTTAAATCACACATTTCAAGAGCCACTTGACGAGGAACAAACACTCTTTTAAACCACACTTTTATGAACCACATCCGTGCGAACAAACACTATTTCAAATGTATTAGGACAAAGAATATGAAGAGTAACTATAGGCATTAGGGAAAAGAAGATGAAGAGTAACTATAGGCATTAGGGAAAAGAAGATGAAGAGTAACTACACGTTTTAAGGCAAAGAAGGAGTTTAACTATACGTATTAGGGCAAATAAGAAGAAAAGTAACTGTATGTATTATGGCAGAGAAGAAAAATAGTTTCACTGTATATATTAGGGCAAAGAAGGAGAAGTTTAACTATATGTATTAGGGCAAAGAACACGGAGTAGCTATATGTATTAGGACAAAGAAGTAGAAGAGTAAGTATATGTATTAGGGCAAAGAAGAAGATTCACTGTATGTATTAGGGCAAAGAAGAGGTTTAACCCTATGTATTGCAAAGAAGAAGAAAAGTAACTATATGTATTAGGGCAAAGAAGAAGAAAAGTAACTCTGTGTATTAGGGCAAAGAAGAAGTTTAACTGTATAGGTATTAGGGCAAAGAAGAAGTTTAACTATATATGTATTAGGGCAAAGAAGAAGTTTCACTATACATGTATTAGGGCAAAGAAGAAGTTTAACTATATGTATTAGGGCAAAGAAGAAGAAGTTTTACTGTATGTATTAGGGCAAAGAAGAAGCTTTAACTATATATGTATTAGGGCAAAGAAGAAGAAGTTTCACTGTATGTATTAGGGCAAAGAAGAAGTTTAATTATATATGTATTAGGGCAAAGAAGAAGTTTAACTATATATGTATTAGGGCAAAGAAGAAGAAGTTTCACTGTATGTTTTAGGGCAAAGAAGAAGTTTAACTATATGTATTAGGGCAAAGAAGAAGAAAAGTAACGGTATGTATTAGGGCAAATAAGAAGTTTAACTATATATATATTAGGGCAAAGAAGAAGTTTCATTATACATGTATTAGGGCAAAGAAGACGTTTCACTAAAGTTTCACTATACATGTATTAGGGCACAGAAGAAGTTTCAATAAAGTTTCACTATACATGTATTAGGGCACAGAAGAAGTTTCACTAAAGTTTCACTATACATGTATTAGGGCACAGAAGAAGTTTCACTGTATACATACAGTTACAAGCAAGTAAGTGAATTTTAACCCGTTCACTGCCCCAGCCTGTAGATGTTCCGGGCTAAAATATGCACTCATACACGTCTGCAAACAGTCTATTTGATGGCCCTACAAAAAATATGCTTTCAGTACAGTGCATTTTGATAGAAATCCTAGAGGGGCGAAAGGGCCTTGATGATTTCAAATTTGGCACTTTGATTGGTCGTTCTCCCAGAGACGGCGCAGTAAGCATGGCAGTTAAAGGGTTAAGAAAACGCCCACTCGACTGCGTAGAGTCATATTCGGGAGAAGAAGAAGGAAGAGGAGGACAAGAAGAAGAGTAATTAAATGAGTAATTGGTTTTTAACGCCCTGCCAACCGCATAGGTCATATCAGCGGGGGAAAGAGCGAGAGGAGTAGGGCAGTAATTGATTTTTCACGCCCAATAAACCTGTGAGCCATACCCTGGTCGACGGAGAAGAAGAGAGGCAGCTTCGTCTTGTCCACGTTGTGTATGCCTGACACCGACGCCAGAAAGTGATCGCATTACTACACTTCGTGGGTTTGTCAAAGATCCACATCGGATCTGTCCAAAGTCTGTATACTTTTCGCCGACGTTACAAGCTGATCACGTTGCTACGCTGAGTCTGGCCAAATTCTGTATACTTTTCGCCGACTTTAGAAACTGATCTCTACGCCGGATCTGTCCAAAGTCTGTATACTTCTCATCGACGTTAGAAACTGATCACGTTGCTACGCCGGGTCTGTTCAAATTCTGTATACTTCTCATCGACGTTAGAAACTGATCACGGTGCTACGCCGGATCTGTTCAAATTCTGTATACTTCTCATCGACGTTAGAAACTGATCACGTTGCTACGCCGGGTCTGTCCAAAGTCTGTATACTTCTCATCGACGTTAGAAACTGATCACGGTGCTACGCCGGATCTGTCCACACACACGCCGGATCTGTCCAAAGTCTGTATACTTCTCATCGACGTTAGAAACTGATCACGTTGCTAGTATAGACCGGGTAGTGTGACTCTTTCACAGGTGGCTTTTCTCGGAAAAAGCTATTTGATTCTCTCATGAGAAGTTTCAATCCGGAAACACACACACGCACGCACGCACGCACACCACACACACACACACACACCTACACACACACACACACACACACACACACACACACGCACGCACGCACGACACGCACCACGCGCACACACACACACACTCGCACACACGCACGCACGCACGCACGCACGCACGCACACGCCGCCACACACACACACTCACACGCACGCACGCACGCACGCATGCACGCGCGCGCACCACACACACACCACACGAAACGCCACGCGCGCGCGCACACACACACACTCGCACACACGCACGCAACGCAACACGCACACGCACGCACGCGCGCGCGCACACACACACACTCACACGCACGCACGCACGCACGCACGCATGCACGCGCGCGCGCTCACACACACAGAAACGCACGCGCGCGCACGCACGCACGCACGGACAGAAAGAGCAGCGAGTGCTCCATGTGTGATGACGACGTGGACTGAATAATTTACTAACCACGTTGACCTCAGGCGCTGGGGTTTTGTTTGTTTGTGTGTTGGTTTTGCATTGTCCCAGAATCCCCACTGAACAAGTGCAGTTCCAAATGAAGCTTCACTAGTCCCTGCCCCTCTGCTTTCAAGAGGTCGCTCGAGATCTTGTTGTGCTGTCGGCGAAAATGGATACTTCCAGTGCAGTCCCTGTGTGTGTACAACAGGCGAAAATCGATACTTCCAGTGCAGTCCCTGTGTGTGTACAACAGGCTTGTTTGCAGAAGTTCTTCAGCACACACGCATTGTTATCGCTAGGATGTGTTTGCGTTTCGACATAATTGCAACGATATCGTAACGTCAAACATTTAAAAAAACTCATAAATCTATCAGTTGGTTGGAATATATCTATGATTAACCCCTTCACTGCCCCAGCGTGTACAATTTTCGAGCTGAAAAAGTGCTCACATACACGCCTGCAAACAGTATATTATTTGATGGTACTATAACAAGTCTACTTTCAATGCTGTGCATTTGGATAGAAATCCTTCCATGTGCTCATGCGAAGGGGAAAAAAGGCATTAATGATTTCAAATTTGGTACTTTTTTTGGTCATTTTAAGAGTGACAGTGCGGCTAGTACGCCAGTGAACGGGTTAATATAACGGAACAAGTCACTCAGATGTCTTGGGATCCATTTGGACAGAATGCTGACCTACAGACCACTCGTGGGCCATTGTCAATCAGACGAACATTGGAACTGCTTCAAAGGCAACGTTGGGGAAACGTCTGAGAGACTAGAAGGGTTGGAGCGTATATGGGCTTTTCCGGGCGCATAGATACCATCTTGAACGGAACTGAACCGAATGAAACGGAAACATGGACATTTTGTGCCCTGTTGCAGGTTATATTTCTGCCACGGTGTCAACATTATGGCCATTAATTTTGACAACGAGAAGCGCTTAACGTGACCACAACGTTCTTAGTTGATATAACTGTTTTGGAACAAGCTTTCGAATGTATTCCTTTCTTCGCCAGGTCGTGCTGTTTTGAAACATTTATCAATAACTGGCATTTACTGTGACATTTACTCTGACACACACGGAAAGAACTGATCTCTTGTTGTTGTAGCATTTCCCAGCTGAACGCTCTTAGGATCACCCGATAAGAAGACTGTGTGTATAGCCGCCTAAAAACGTTCTATTTTATTTTAAATTATTTCCCTGCTGCATGGGTAGCCACGCGTCGTCTTCTGAGTATTTATGTCCATTTCTGGAAGGTGGCTGCTGTAATGCAAGGAGCTCATCCTGGCTATTATCCTTACACATAACTATGCAGCACGTAACAACATTTTAAGGCAGCTTTGCTGTTCTTGCAGGTGTCAGTGTGTTGTGACACAGCTCAAGACTTGTTGTTCTTGCAGGTGTCATTGTGTTTTGAGACACAGCCCAAGTCTTGGTGTTCTTGCAGGTGTCAATGTGTTGTGACACATCCCAAGCCTTGATGTTCCTTCAGGTGTCAGTGTGTTGTGACACAGCCCAAGCCCTGTTGTTCTTGCAGGTGTCAGTATGTTGTGATACAGCCCAAGCCTTAGTGTTCTTGCAGGTGTCAATGTGTTTTGTGACACAGCCCAAGCCCTGTTGTTCTTGCAGGTGTCAATGTGTTGTAACACAGCCCAAGCCTTAATGTTCTTGCAGGTGTCAAGGTGTTTTGTGACACAGCCCAAGCCTTAGTGTTCTTGGAGGTGTCAGTGTGTTGTGACACAGCCCAAGCCTTGGTGTTCTTGCAGGTGTCAGTGTGTTGTGACACAGCCCAAGCCTTGGTGTTCCTGAAGGTGTCAATGTGTTGTGACACAGTCCAAGCCTTCTTGCAGTTTTCGGTGTGTTGTGACCAGTAATCAGTTAGACACAAACAAACCAAAAGCAAAAACAAAACAAACAAAACAAAAACAAAAATGAAAGACTACCCCACCTGTAGCATCACCTCCATGCACATGAACCGTTGACCATCCCATAGTCACCCCTCTCTTAAGACCAGTTTCATGGGAGGGGGGCTGGCTGGGGGTGGGGTGGGGGGTGGGGGGGGGTAGGGGTTACCTTCCCTTTCCCCTTCATAGTACCTCTCTAGTACCTTCCCCTTCATAGTAACCTGTCTGCCTAACGACCAGCCTTCTAGAGATAAAGACCACTGGGCCTGACTTTCACATGTTAAAGGATGGGTTCTAGTGTATCAGGTATGAAATACTGACAAGTAGCATTATTTGTCTCTCTGTGTGCGTGTATACAGAGTGTATGTGTGTGTGTGTGTGGGGTGGAGGATGGGGAGTTTTGGGAGTGATTTAGGATTGTTGATGTAGTCTCCTTGCCCCTCACCTTGCCACCCCCTATGTTGTTGTTGTTGTTGTCATTGATGATCACTTCTATATTTACGTTATTTATGTGGTGCCGTGGATATACGTGTTGAATAAACATCGACGAACGCTGCTGCTGCTGGCGGAAGCTGTCAACCAGACGGCTGGCCAAAAGAGCTTCCGGGAGAGTGGGGACCCCCCTTCTCCCCCCTTCTCCCCCCTCCCCCCACCCCCACCCCCACACCCCCATCCCGCGCCCTCCCCCTTCCTCTCCGGGCCAGTCGATTCCTTTTTTTCTGGGGGTCGTTCTTAGGTGACTGGCGCAGACAGGGAGAGATTGGCCGGAATCGTTTCTTCGTGGCCGTCCTGGTGCAGAATCGTGCAGTGCAGCGTTGAAACAGCGTAAGGATTGACTGACATGGCGGCTTTTTCGTCGCCATCCTGAGGCAGAATCGTGCAGTGCAGCGTTCAAACAGCGAAAGTGTTGACAGACATGGCGGCTTTTTCGTCGCCATCCTGATGCAGAATCGTGCAGTGCAGCGTTGAAACAGCGAAAGGGTTGACATGGTGGTTTCTTCGTGGCCATCTTGATGTAGAATCCGGCAGTGTAGCGTTGAAACAGCGAAAGGGTTGACTGACATGGCGGCTTTTTCGTGGCCATCCTGATGAAGAATCGTGCAGTGCAGCGTTGAAACAGCGAAAGGGTTGACTGACATGGCGGCTTTTTCGTCGCCATCCTGATGCAGAATCGTGCAGTGTTGAAACAGCGTAAGGGTTGACATGGTGGCTAATTCTTTGTGGCCATCCTGATGCAGAATCGTGCAGTGCAGCGTTGAAACAGCGAAAGGGTTGACATGGTGGTTTCTTCGTGGCCATCTTGATGTAGAATCCGGCAGTGTAGCGTTGAAACAGCGAAAGGGTTGACTGACATGGCGGCTTTTTCGTGGCAATCCTGATGCAGAATCGTGCAGTGCAGCGTTGAAACAGCGAAAGTGTTGACTGACATGGCGGTTTTTCGTGGCCATCCTTTATGCAGAATCGTGCAGTGCAGCGTTGAAACAGCGAAAGTGTTGACTGACATGGCGGTTTCTTTGTGGACCCTCTTGATGCAGAATCCGGCAGTGTAGCGTTTGAAACAAAAAGGGTTTGACATGGCGGCTTCTTTTGTGGCCATCCTGATGAAGAATCGTGCAGTGCAGTGTTGAAACAGCGAAAGGGTTGACTGACATGGCGGCTTTTTCGTGGCCATCCTTTATGCAGAATCCCGGGAGTGTTAACGCTAGGTTAATTTTTCTTTGTGGCCATCTCTGATGCAGAACGTGCAGTAGCACGTTGAAACAGCGAAACGGTTGACATGATGGTTTCTTCGTGGCCCACACACAATCGCAGTGTAGCATCAAACAGCGAAAGGGTTGACTACAGCGGCTTTCGGCCATCCGATGCAGAATCTGCAGTGCAGCTAAACAGCGAAAGTGTTGACTGACATGGCGGCTTTTTCGTAACCACCGAGCAACAACTTTTAGTACGTTGAAACAGCAAACTGTTGAAGACTTTGGCGGCTTTTTCGTTTGGCCCTTTCCTTGATTTTAGAATCGTGCAGTGCAGCGTTGAAACAGCGAAAGTGTTGACTGACATGGCGGTTTCTTTGTGGCCATCTTGATGCAGAATCGTGCAGTGCAGTATTTAGACAAATAAAAGGGTTGACATGGCGGCTTCTTCGTGGCCATCCTGATGCAGAATCGTGCAGTGTAGCGTTGAAACATCGAAAGTGTTGACTGACATGGCGGCTTCTTCAGTCGTGGCCATCTTGATGCAGAGTCCGGCAGTGTAGCGCTAGGTATTTTCTGTCCCTGTGTCTATCTCTCTCCGCCAGCACACACGCACACACACGAAACCGCACACACGGCGCACATACACGCACTCACGCACACACACACACACACACACACACACACACACACACACACACACACACACACACACACACACACACACACACACACACACACACACACACACTTTTAGTATTTGATATACTTTGTTATGCACTAACCACACACACACACACACTTTTAGTATTTGATATACTTTGTTATGCACTAACCTTTTCAAAGCCTTTTGCCCTGTTTTGCGTCTGACCGTTCCATTTCCTTGATTTGATTTAATCGATAACATTCCTGACAAAGCAACAACAACAAAACAAAAACAAAACAAAAAAATAAACAAAATCCCAATATTTCTCTCTGGAATCTGGGGGAGACGCAGTATTTAAAACCCTCGCTGACTGGGTTTCAGTCTCAGTTTCACTCCCAGAAAGGGTCAGCATTTTCGTCGGTTAATTTTAGCTGAGGTAGTAAACAGTACCTTTCGCTTGTTTTTCTCGTACCCCCCCCTCCCCCCCTCCCCACCCCCCTTTTCTCTCTCTTTGTAGGGTTATCTCTCTCCCTGGCCGTCTCTGTCTCTCCCTCAGCCCCCGTCTCCACCACATCGCGCCCTTGTCGCGCCGTCCTTCAGTCTCCCCGTCAAAGTGTCACAGATAAATGCGTGTCTGTTGTAGATGAGTTCGTATTCTTGGAGGTTGTTATTGACAAACAAGCGCACAGTGGCCTGATTTCGCCGCGACATTTGCGAGTGACGCAAACCAAAAGGCATAAAAAAGGCGTCATATTTTGGGTGAATATTCGCCCTGATATTACCCGACCGGTTGACTGGGTACGTAAAACACGAAGTTACTTACTTTCTTACTTTGGTGAGTAAAAAACCAGCTTTAAATTAAAGGGGAATTGAAGCGAGGAAGCATCACGGGCCTAAATTAAAATAAACTGAAAAAGCAAAAAGAAAACAAAAAAACGCATTTTTTTTTCTCACTCGATTTCTCGTCTTGTGTATTAAATTTCGACGTTCGAAGGTCTGGAAACCACGACCGGTCCTTGCTGTCTTCAAAGATTATAAATACAAACTTTCTGTTTATAATCTTTGCCGTCGTTGCTTGCCCAGCATCTGCGTCAGTGACGTCATGAACATGGCTGGGATGTGTGGCGAAAGTATCACATACGTCACGGGCCAACCTCTTTTCCCCTGCTCTTCACAGCTAAAGAGCGAACTAAGATGGCTGCGCCCGGAGGAGCCCATTATCATTTGAAAGAGAAAGATACTTCTTTCGTATTAATATTGGCAGAACAACTCGATGCAATCTGCAGATGGAAATATATTGACATGCCTTTGGTTTCAGGCCAGCTTGCATCATTGTTTTGATTTTCCTTTCGGAAAACTCTCTCTCTCTCTCTCTCTCTCTCTCTCTCTCTCTCTCTCTCTCTCTCTCTCTCTCTCTATATATATATATATATATATGTGTGTGTGTGTGTGTGTGTGTGTGTGTGTGTGTGTGTGTGTGTGTGTGTGTGTGTGTGTGTGTGTGTGCTAGGGACTCAGTTACGGTAGCTATAGGCTCACGATCGAAGAGTACTATGTAGACAGTTTATTTTTTATGTTTTATTACATTTTACTCCATTTTATCTGTATGCTCTTACCTTTGTTGTGTTGAACTGTCTACTTGTACCTTTATAGTGTGGAATTCGAATGACTCAATTTTTTTGTTTTGTTTTGTTTGTTTGTTCATTTATTATGAATAATTGTTCTTTTGTATTGTATTGTGTTAACGGCAGTCAGACATATGGGTTGTGATGAGCTCACAGTCACACTCACACAGTCTACCCAACAGTCATTGAGAGTCTATCTTATGGGTCCTGACGTACCCATGGTTAAAGGGTCTTCCCGGAACAGGGGCGATGACGGTCTATCTTCATGCGGTGAAAAAAGACAACCTTACGGGTCACGATGTTGTAGAATTTGACAGTCTTATGGGTTGCAGTGTGGTGAAATTTGATAGTCTTATGGGTCGCAGTGTGGTGGAAATTGACATTCTTATCGGTCGCAGTGTGGTGGAAATTGACATTCTTATGGGTCGCGATGTGATTAAATTTCACAATCTTATTGTAAATTTCACAATCTTATTGGTCGCGATGTGGTGGAAGGAAGTCGCAATGTGGTGTAAATCGACAACCTTACCGGTCGCCATAAGGTGAAATTTGACAATCTTATGGATTGCAATGTTGTGTAAATTGACAGTATTATTGGCCGCGAGGTGGTGTAAATTGACAATCTTATGGGTCGCGATGCGGTGTAAATTGACTATCCTAGGTGGTGTAAATTGACAATCCTATGGGTCGCGATGCGGTGTAGATTGACTATCCTAGGTGTTGTAAATTGACAATCCTATGGGTCGCGATGCGGTGTAAATTGACAATCTTAAGGGTCGCTAGGTGGTGTAAATTGACAATCGTATGGATCGCGATGTGGTTCAAAACTGACGATCTTACGTTTTGCGAATGTAGTGTAAATTAACAGTGTTTTTGGTCGTGATGTGGTGGAAAATGTGGGTCGCGATGTGCTCGCACTTTAACAATCCAGCCGATAGAGTGTCATTGATAATGTCCCTTACGTGTCGCAGTGTGTGTTCACGCTTTTAACAATCCAGCCGACAGATTGTCATTGATAATGTCCCTTACGTGTCGCAGTGTGTGTTCACGCTTTTAACAATCCAGCCGGCAGATTGTCATTGATAATGTCCCTTACGTGTCGCAGTGTGTGTTCACGCTTTTAACAATCCAGCCGGCAGATTGTCATTGATAATGTCCCTTACGTGTCGCAGTGTGTGTTCACGCTTTTAACAAATTCAGCCGACAGATTGTGATCGACATTCAATCTTACGCAGTGTGCTTACATTTTGACAATCC
>JABMCL010000059.1:200000-210000 GCA_018857735.1 Alviniconcha marisindica
TTGGGCTGGAGAGAAAAACACGGAAGTTTGTTGGGCTGGAGGAAAAACACGGACGTTTGTTGGGCTGGAGAGAAAAACACGGACGTTTGTTGGGCTGGAGAGAAAAACACGGACGTTTGTTGGGCTGGAGAGAAAAAACGGACGTTTGTTGGGTGAGAGAAAAACACGGACGTTTGTTGGGCTGGAGAGAAAAACACGGACGTTTGTTGGGCTGGAGAGAAAAACACGGAAGTTTGTTGGGCTGGAGAGAAAAACACGGACGTTTGTTGGGCTGGAGAGAAAAACACGGACGTTTGTTGGGCTGGAGAGAAAAACACGGAAGTTTGTGGGGCTGGAGAGAAAAACACGGACGTTTGTTGGGCTGGAGAGAAAAACACGGACGTTTGTTGGGCCTGTAACTGTTCATTTTGCGCTAACTGTCCAGGTACATAGGACCACGTGCCGGTACCTGTTCGCTTCCTGAGCCCAAAGAAGGGAAGTCAGCGCTAACTGTCCACTTTCAGTCTTAAGTGTCCGACCTGCACTAGCTGTCCACTTTCAGTCTTAAGTGTCCGACCTGCACTAGCTGTCCACTTTCAGTCTTAAGTGTCCGACCTGCACTAGCTGTCCACTTTCAGTCTTAAGTGTCCGACCTGCACTAGCTGTCCACTTTCAGTCTTAAGTGACCGACCTGCACTAGCTGTCCACTTTCAGTCTTAAGTGTCCGACCTGCACTAGCTGTCCACTTTCAGTCTTAAGTGTCCGACCTGCACTAGCTGTCCACTTTCAGTCTTAAGTGTCCGACCTGCACTAGCTGTCCACTTTCAGTCTTAAGTGTCCGACCTGCACTAGCTGTCCACTTTCAGTCTTAAGTGTCCGACCTGCACTAGCTGTCCAAGTCCACGGCAATGATCCTATGTTTGTTGTTGTTCAGTGTTTGCTACGTGTTTCTGTGTAGTGTTGTATAAAATATCTTTCTTCGGCTTTATTTGAGGCTTTAGTGTAGTAGACACCTGATAGATCGTGTTCATGTGTGTACATTTTAGACGGCCAGTCTTTGTATAACTTGATTCTTCCAAAAGCTGTGACAAAGCTGTTTGCTAGTCCTGTTGTAGGCCACTTGAGGTGTCTGTTGCTTTCAGTTTGCGGTGTAACTACCAATCGTGCGCTGTTGTTGCAGATACAGATATACCAGCAAAAGAGATAACGCAGCAATAGCAAAGTTCCTGTAAATACAGGTTTCGCTTAGATCCAGAACACAAGTCATCAAAAACGTAATGCAAGGAGACCGACTTTTTCTTCTTCTTTTTTCTCCGTTCTCTCTCTCTCTCTCTCTCTCTCTCTCTCTCTCTCTCTCTCTCTCTCTCTCTCTCTCTCTCTCTCTCTCTCTCTCTCTCTCTCTCTCTCTCTCTCTCTTGTTGCAGATACAGATACGCCAACAAAATAAATAACGCAACAACGATAGCAAAGTTCCTGTAAATAAGATCCAGAACGTCATCAAAAACTTAATGCAAGGAGACCTCTCTCTGTCTGTCTGTCTGTCTGTCTGTCTGTCTGTCTGTCTGTCTGTCTGTCTCTGTCTTCTCTTCTCTCTCTCTCTCTCTCTCTCTCTCTCTCTCTCTCTCTCTCCTCTCTCTCTCTCTCTCTCTCTCTCTCTCTCTCTCTCTCTCTCTCTGTAGTCAGTGTTGTTACTATTGTTTTATGTGTAGCCTATTGGCATATATATTAGCAGGGACAGATTGTAAGAATAGGAAACTGCCTAAAATCTTAATCCTTGTGTAAAAAGTTCTGAGTACTGAGTTCTCTCTCTCTCTCTCTCTCTCTCTCTCTCTCTCTCTCTCTCTCTCTCTCTCTCTCTCTCTCTGTTTCTCTTGTAGTCATGTTGTTACTATTGTTTTATGTGTAGCCTATTGGCATATAGATTAGCAGGGACAGATTGTAAGAATAGGCACACTGCCTAAAATCTTAATCCTTGTGTAAGAAAGTTCTGAGTTCTGAGTTCTCTCTCTCTCTCTGTCTCTGTCTCTCTCTCTCTCTCTGTCTCTCTCTCTCTCTCTCTGTCTCTCTCTCTGTCTCTCTCTGTCTCTCTCTGTCTCTCTCTGTCTCTCTCTGCTCTCTCTCTCTCTCTCTCTCTCTCTCTCTCTCTCTCTCTCTGTAGTCAATGTTATTACTATTGTTTTATGTGTAACCTATTGGCATATAGATTAGCAGGGACAGATTGTAAGAATAGGCAACTGCCTAAAATCTTAATCCTTGTGTAAGAAAGTTCTGAGTTCTCTCTCTCTCTCTCTCTCTCTCTCTCTCTCTCTCTCTCTCTCTCTCTCTCTCTCTCTCTCTCTCTCCCCTCTGTAGTCAATGTTATTACTATTGTTTTATGTTAACCTATTGGCATATAGATTAGCAGGGACAGATTGTAAGAATAGGCAACTGCCTAAAATCTTAATCCTTGTGTAAGAAAGTTCTGAGTTCTCTCTCTCTCTCTCTCTCTCTCTCTCTCTCTCTCTCTCTCTCTCTCTCTCTCTCTCTCTCTCTCTCTCTCTCTCTCTCTCTCAAAGGACAACCAAATGCGATACTTGCAGAGTTGCTCTCGACGTCTTAATTCTTTTGTGTGCAGCTGGATACGGCTGCCTCCCACCCTCACGGTAGCCAGTCTCGGTTAGCGAGTGGGCGTGTAGTCTTCTTCGTTTGATCTTAGTAAACATGTACATTGCCTGTTTCTCCATTGATTTTCTGGGGGTACTGGGTGCGGTAGTGGAAGTAGGGGAGGAGGAGAGTGGTGGTGGTGGTGGTGGTGGTGGTGGTGGTGGTGGTGGTGGTGGTGGTAATGTCCTTCACTTCTCCATCTGTTTTTTCTTTTTCTTTTGCTTCGCTGTGCCGGGTTCGTACAGACTTTGGAGCAGCAGCGTCAGCATGTCGTCCTGTTCTCACAGTATACGACTCTATGAGAAGGGGTGGTGGTAAGGGCAGAAATAAGCTGTAGCAAATGTAGAAGAAATGATACAGAAGGAGTTGGGGCAGGTGGGGGTGGGGGGGGGGGGGAGGGGAATGCAGGAGAAAGGAAAAAACACCACACCCCAACCCACTAACACACACACACACACACACACATACATGCGCGCGCGCACACCCACACACCCACACCCACAGACGCACACACACACACAGACACACGCGCACTCGCGCGCGCGCACACAAACACACACGCACGCACGCACACAAACACACACACCACCACCACCACCACCACCACCACCCACTCACCCACACAAACACACACACACACACACAGCCCCCCTCCCCCCCCCCCACACACACCGTACACCGCACACACACACATGCTCCTCCCCACGACACACTAAACACCACACACATACACATACACACCACAAACCACACACACACACACACACACACACACAACACCACACACACCCCCCTCCCCCCCCCGCCCCACACACACCACCCCCCCCACACACCCCACACACCCCCCACACAGACACACGCGCCACCCGCGCACCTATCCACCCACACACACACACACACACACACAACACACACACAACACACACACACACCCACACACACACACCACCCTACTTTTCCCCCACACCACCCACCCCCACACACACCTCCACCTTCCCCCACACACACACACACACACACACACACACACACACACACACACACACACACCACACACCACACACACACACCTACCTTCCCTACACACACACACACACACACACACACACACACACACCCACTACCTACACACCACACACACACACACACACACACGCACACAGCACGCACCACCCCACAGCACGCACCAGCACGCACACACACACACACACACACACACACACACACACACACACCACACACACACACACTGCAGCGGTCATTGACTTGGTGTCCGCTGGTCTCTTTCTGTGTATTCGGTTTATGGCCACTTGGGGAACGCCTCACCTGGAGATGAGCCCCGAGCGCTTCACAACGGCCCACGACAGCGGTGTTCATCCGCCGCGCTGTGCTCAAGCCGGCTTGTAACATAACAGTTTTGGGGAGGAGTCGGTTTGGCCCAGCGGTAAGGCGTTAGGCTGGTGAGCAGAGGGACCTCGGTTCGAATCTGCTTCGGCTGTCCTTTCACTTCAAAAGTTGTGGTCTGTGGACACTGACGGTCTTGTGGCTTTGTCCCTGGCAGTTATGAAACATTAAAATGGCTCTCCTCGCTGCCCGTCTTATGCAGGGGTCACTCTGGTGGTGACAGTGTAGCGATGGGTATATAATCTCCCTCTCCCCCCCCCCCCCCCACCTCCGTACCCTCTTCATCCCCCCGTTCTCCCGTCCCTAATGCAAATGTAACTGGTTTCTTATGGTTTCTTACGGTTTCTGTGGACGTTAAGCACCATGTTGACATAAAAGGTTCAAAAGAACGCTTATTTATTACGACAGAAACACACAATATGCAAATTTATGGGGTAATCCCCTTTGTGAAGCTACAAAACGACACTTAACAGTTAAACGGTTAAAAACGATGGAAAACGATATGAGAAGCGAAATAACTTCTCTTTTTTGGTTGAGCTTGGAAGAATGAAAGGCGAGGGTTCGATACCTGCAATGGCCGGGCCGTCAGTTTGTCCCCTTTTAACCCTCTCCCCGTCAGAGGAATCTATCTGCCGGTTCTATCTCCTCCGAAGAGTGGCCCAAATAAACGTTAAAGGTAAACATGGTGCTTAACGTCCACAGAAACCATAAGGCTTATTAGGGACGGGGAGAAGGGGGGAAGGGGTATGGAGGTGAGGGGAGAGGGAGAGGGAGATTATATGCCTATCGCTACACTGTCACCACCACAATGACTGCTGCATTAAGATGGGCAGCGATGAGAGCCATTTTAATGTTTCAGGAGGGAAAATGATGGACAAAGTCACAGGACTGTGTCCACAAACCACAACCTTTTTTGAAGAGAAAGGAGAGCCGAAGCGGTATCGAACCGAGGTCCTTCCGCTTACCAGCCTAACCGCCTTACCGCTAGGCCAAACCGGCTCGCTAGGAACGTTGTTGAAGGATCGCTCTGATGTAACCGCACTAGTTGACTGGGCGTTAAGCACCAGCTTACTTACGTTTAAGGCTTTTTGTTTCACATGGGGATTCGCAAAATTGTGGCCTCTGTGCAGGGCGTTGTACGGCTTCACATAAGTAACCGCGGAAACCTTTGCCAAGGACATTGTATCACATCTTGATCTTGATTGAATACGTTGACACTGTCAGTGGCAGGACCACGTCTGGCATAATATACGTCAACGGAAAGAAATTGTTAGAGCACAAATCAAACAGTAGTAAAAAAAAAGTTTTAAAAAAAAATACAATTTTAAAAAAGCCAAAAAATATCTTTAGTTCTGATCGGGAATCGATAAGAGGTCTTTTAGTTCCTCCATCGAATTGGTAGAGCCTGTGGATTCATCCAGGTTCTTCCAGTCTCTCACAGTCCTTGGGAAGAATATATATATTATGCCAACTTTGACTTGAAAGTATTGCGAGTTGTTGCGAGACCCTCAAGCGAAAAACGACAATAACAGTGACTACAAGTAATTCAGATCACCAGAAGTTAACGTGTGTGTCTGCCTCTGTGTGTGTGTGTATGCGCGCGCGCGCGCGCGCGTGTGTGTGTGTGTGTGTGTGTGTGTGTGTGTGTGTGTGTGTTGTTATCAGTATATGTATGTTTAACCCCTTCAGTGCCTTAGCCTGTAAATGTTCCGGCCAGAAAGGTGCACACAAACTCCTGCAAACAGTGGTGTGTGTGTGTGTGTGTGTGTGTGTGTGTGTGTGTGTGTGTGTGGTGGTGGTGGTGTTGTTGTTGTTGTTGTTGTTGTTGTTGTTGTTGTTGTTGTTGTTGTTGTTGTTGTTGTTGTTGTTGTTGTGTTTTGTTTGTTCATGAAACTCCTTTTTGACACGCTAATGGCAAGAAGAAAACAAAAAAGGGCTAAGGATGTCAAATTTCACAGTTTTGTTGGTCGTTTTCAGATGACATCATGGCAGTGAAAGGGTTAAAGGAATGCGTATGCCCCTGGAGCCGCAAAGGGTTAGGCGCGCTAAATACCCACCACCACCCCCACCCCCACCCCCACCCCCTACCCATTCTTGTTCACAGACTATCAGACACAAACTGTCACACTCGGGGCGCTGTTTTCGCAACTTCTAAACGTCGTCGACTTAAAAAACAACATCAACAACAAGTTAGACCTCAGAGTTCAGGAGCTGTGTGAACGTTGAGGTGGCCGCCTTGGGCTCCCGTCCCTAATACATTAATTAAGCTTACGGTTTCTGTGGACATAAAGCAGTACTCAGCCAAAGTTAGACCAAACATCGGCTGAAAACTGCTGTGAGTCTGCTGTAGTTCGGTTCCTGTTGAAAGGGCCCGTCATAATAATAATAATAATGGTACATTTATCATGCGCTCATCAACGCCCTGAGCGCTTACGTGATACATATTAACCTAAATATGATATTCTATACACATGTAGAGCATAGTCCTACCAAAACAATTTACATAAAGTATTATAAAAAATATTAAATTAAAAACGCACTGAACACACACACTCACACACACACACACACACACACACACACATACACACACACACACACACACACACACACACACACACCTCTCCCTCTCTCCTCTCTCTCTCTCTCTCTCTCACACACACACACACACCACACACGCACGCACTCACGCACGCACGCACGCACGCACGCACGCACGCACGCACACAACACACACACACACAATGACTGTAGCAGAAATAGGTACTGATATTAATTGGGGCGGAAATACTGTAAAAAGAGGAAGGTTTTCAGTTTGGCTTTAAAAGATGACAGGGTTGAGCAGTGTCTAAGGTCTTGTGGGAGTGAATTCCATACCTTTTTGTATCAGTCGTCTTTCACGCATATGTCAAGCAGTTGTTAGAAAGTTTTGTTTTTTGTTTGTTTGTTTTGTTTTGTTTTGTTTTTGTTTTGTCGCAATCTGTCGGTGATCTGAGAGTAACCATTCAGGCAACCTGCCCCCTTCCCCCCCCACTCCCCGTCCTCCGCCTTCCATGCTGACCTGCTGGCTCCATTTTAACCCCTTCACTGCCCCAGCCTGTAAAATTTCCGGGCTGAAAAGTTCATGCGTACGCCGGCAAACAGTATAGTTTCCGGTTCTGTAACATATCTACTTTCAATATTGTGCGTTTTGACAGCAATCCTTTCACGTGCTAATGCAAAAAATTTTTTGACTGATTGATGATTGATGATCACTTATATAGCGCTATTCTCCGCACTCTTGAGCAGACTCACTGCGCTCGCATGTGGTTCTACATGAGTGACAAGCTTTTTATAGCGCGTTTTTTGAATATCCACCGAAGTGTACTTACAGCGCTGGCATGGCTGGTGCCACATGAAACTGCAGCCATCTCGGCGCAAGTTCTGTGTACACCATACAACCATGCACCATGTCACTTCATGCAAAGCCACATACGTAAGGTGTATGCGTGTTTAGCTGTAACCTGCCACCTGCACCTTTGGCAGAATAACCGGGATCTTTTACGGCTACTGCGGTAACACGGGGGTGGAACGGATACCGAAATTAGAGTCAGCACAGAAAGTCGACCCTGGAGAAGAAAATTCTCCCGCCGCTCCTGCAGGGATTTGAACCCGCGACCTTTCAGTCACGAGTCCGGCGCTCTAAACCACTGGCAGTGAAAGGGTTAATATGCCTCCTTTCAAACTTATTTTCACACGTTATTCGAGACGGAGAAACTGATATCTGACAGAAATTTTGTGGAATTTCGTTTGCTTTCTAAATCCTGATTACGTATTGATTGCTGATTGGCTGACTCGAGCCAACATCCGGTCTGACAATCGCTGACGGGATTTGTCTCCACTGTGAAGCATGCATGTTCAAACCCGTGGAAGGCTGCATCCATTGGAACGAGTACAAGGGTTTTCCCTGCCATTATTAAAACACCCCGTTGATTGATTTTCTCTCCAGCACTTTCTGTCGCTTCACTGAGCCGAATCGTCGCGCGGTTGGACTGGGAAAGGCTTAGAACTGTCGTTTCGGTCCGCATCCAGATATTTGTTTTTTTAGCGAGACTGAAACACACATGGTTTAACAGCAGAGAACAACAACAACAAAAACGAAACAAGAACCAAATAAGAAAAACAACGCACGCGCACGCACGCACGCACGCACGCACGCACACACACACACACACACACACACACACACACACACACACACACACACACACACGATCTCCCTTATTTTTCTCGATTGGAGTTTTCATGTGGCTTGCTTCTCGGAATATCTGAAGTCTTAAGGAGCTTGAGACACCACCTGCGGGCACAAAGCCAGGGACATCACAGCATCGATCGCCTGGAGGAGAGAGGCGTGGAAAGAGGAAGCGCTAGACGATGTTCCTTGAAAGGACGAGAGAGGGCCATCGTCAGTCAGACGAACATTGGAACCATTTCACAGGTAATGTTGGGGAAACGTCTGAGAGAAGGAATGGAGCGCATAATTATAGGCCTTTCCGAGCGCATATATACCGTTTTGAACTGAACTGAACTGAACTGAACTGAACACGGTGCAACGATTTAGCTATAGTCAGTTTATGACTTACAGGGTAGTCGGCTGTTGTTCACTGTTGTTCACTGCGAAGAGTTTTGACCTTCGGAAGATGTCAGAAAAAAACTGCCATCGCTGAATTCCATTCCTTCACGTCCACAGAGACCGTACGGACTATTAGGAACGGGGAACTCAGGACGGCCACCTCGACTTTCTCACATCTTTTGCTGCCCCCCCCCCCCCCCCCCCCCCCGTGGAGCATCATCGGATGCTGTACGTGTGTGACCCATCTGATACCAGCTGTCAGGAACAGAAATTAAAAGAAGGGATGTGCTTTTGCGGCAAATCGCCTAGGATTTGCCAGACATCTTCACTAAGTCCGTGAAGCTATATTAGGAGAAGCCGTATGCCTAAAAAAAAAAAACTGAAAAATAAATCTGAAACAAGAATGACTGCTAGCGTTCTAAAAACAAAATCCAAACACACAGGAGGTCAACAACCCCCCCCCCACCAATGTCTCCCGGGGTCTACGTCCCTCCCACCACCACCAATGTCTCCCGGGGCCTACGTCCCCCCCAACCAATGTCTCCCGAGGTCTACGTCTCCCCCCCCCCCCCCCACCAATGTCTCCCGAGGTCTACGTCCTACCCCCCCCCCCCCCACCAATGTCTCCCGAGGTCTACGTCCCCCCCCCACCATTGTCTCCCGGGGCCTACGTCTCCTCCCCCCCACCACCAATGTCTCCCGAGGTCTACGTCCCCCCCACACCACCAATGTCTCCCGAGGTCTACGTCCCCCCCCCACCAATGTCTCCCGAGGTCTACGTCCCCCCCCCCACCAATGTCTCCCGAGGCCTACGTCCCCCCCACCCCACCACCAATGTCTCCCGAGGCTACGTCCCCCCACCCCCACCACCAAGTCTCCCGAGGTCTACGTCCCCCCCCCCCCCCACCAATGTCTCCCGAGGCTACGTCCCCCCCCCCCACCACCAATTGTCTCCCGGGGCCTACGTCCCCCCCCCACCAATGTCTCCCGAGGTTACGTCCCCCCCCCACCACCACCAATGTCTCCCGAGGTCTACGTCCCCCCCCACCAGCACCAATGTCTCCCGAGGTCTACGTCCCCCCCCCCCACCAATGTCTCCCGAGGCCTACGTCCCCCCCCCCCACCACCAATGTCTCCCGAGGTCTACGTCCCCCCCCCCACACCAATGTCTCCCGAGGTCCTACGTCCCACCCCCACCAATGTCTCCGAGGTCTACCCCCTCCCCCCTCCCCCCACCAATGTCTCCCGAGGTCTACGTCCCTCACCAGCACCAATGTCTCCCGAGGTCTACGTCCCCCCCCCCCACATGTCTCCTCGAGGTCTACGTCCCCCCCTCCCCACCACCCCATGGTCTCTCCGTCC
>JABMCL010000059.1:227500-230000 GCA_018857735.1 Alviniconcha marisindica
TTGTTCGCGGTATGTTGCCAACCAGAGATGGATTTACCTTGAAGGGATAGTCAGTGTTCTGATCGGAGACGTGTCCATCAGTTTATGTTGAACGTCAGTGTAGTAGTGAGTGGGTTGAACGACTTTTCTTGCGCCGAAGTAAACGTTGATAAAAAGACAAATCTGCTTTGAGTGGAAGAGGACTGAGACGGTTGTAGACATTGTCGTAGAGGTGGTGCTTACTCTGGAAGTGGACTCAGAGCGGTCAACAACTTGACCACAATGACCAGAAATCGCAGCATGGCAGGACAGAAACCTCCCACAGGGAAGAGAGTGGAATCGCAATCGTACACGGTACGTCGGTCGCACCTTGCTCTATCTATCTGCCTGTCTGTCTGTTTGTCTCTCTGCCTGTTTCTCTGTCTGTCTGTCTGTCTGCCTTCGCCATTTGTTGTGACATCATTGATGACCTTGTGCTGTCGACAGGACGTTAATAGCCAAGAACTAACTCAGTTACTAACTGTCTCCCCAGATATGACATTGCGCTGGACGTTAGCTATCAAAACTGGATGCTCTCTCTGTGTCTCTCTCCGTGTCTCTGTGTCTGTCTGTCTGTCTGTCTGTCTGTGTCTGTCTGTCTCTCTGTCTCTGTCTCTGTCTCTCTGTCTCTCTCTGTCTCTGTCTGTCTGTCTGTCTGTCTGTCTGTCTGTGTCTGTCTGTCTCTCTGTCTGTCTGTCTCTCTCTGTCTCTCTGTCTCTCTCTGTCTCTCTCTGCCCTGTCTGTGTCTGTCTGTCTCTCTGTCTCTGTCTCTCGTCTCTCTGTCTCTCTCTCTCTCTCTCTGTCTCTCTGTCTGTCTCTCTCTCTCTCTCTCTCTCTCTCTCTCTCTCTCTCTCTCTCTCTCTCTCTCTCTCTCTCTCTCTCTCTCTCTCTCTCCCCCCCCCTCAGTTGAGTCCACGCAGTGCATGCCTCTTGGGAAATATGACACTCTTCACTCAGGTGTCGTCAGGTGAAATGTAAATAGTCCGATGTGCTTCCCGTTGACCGTTTTTGACTTGATTGCGCTTACTGATGACTGTGGTGGTGTGGTACAGCGCTCTGCTTGTGACTGACGACTGGTGTGTTGAATCGGTGTAGATGGATTTTGAATGTGTGATTCGTCCTGAAGTGACCCTATGCGTTTGTCGGGACATTAAAATCCCAAAACCAACTAACTGTACTCGCGATGGGGAAATAAATCCACAGCGAACACAGAAGTTACAGTCTCCCGTGCTGAGACGCCAGAGCTGTCAAAGGTCCCCCTCTTTCAAACTTTGAATGGGTCAGAATATCGCCTTGCTCGCTTAGCTTACTGCCAGGAACTTTGCTTGCTACTTTTTGCCTTTTTGTTCCACTCAGCCTTGCTCTCCCACCCCTCTTCTAGTGTGAAAGTATGTGTGTCGTACGAATCGGTGGATCGAACGCTTACTTGGGACCGTTGAAAATGCAGTCATGTCTTTTTAAATTCTAATTTAGTGTTGACGAAAGTTGTATTTGCTAAAATGATCTTGATAACTATTGAGACTTTATTTTCAAAGTTTTGTTTACCTATTTCCAAACGACGTTCCTCCTTGATATAAAGTGCATTGTTCATTTGGCGTGAACGATCCAACAAGAGACGTCCTGCCTTTGTTTTTATGTCTCATTGTCTGTTTATCTGTCGATGGTGCGGAGTTTGTTTCCCACATCTTTTGCTTTTAGTTCGTGCACTCTGATAAGACACAAAAGTCATTTCTGTCAAAAGAACTCAAAGTTCAGGAGCTGTGTGAAAGTCGAGGTGGCCGTCCTGGGCTCCCCGTCCTAATGAGCCTTATGGTTTCTGTGGACGTAAAGCAACATTGAACCATGCTTACGCACTGGTCACAGTTTGTCCCTAATATGTCAACCGACATCCGAGGATATTGAACACTACATCATCTGTCAAAAAAGAAGAATATGTGGGATGGGATGGGCGTGTGGAGGGGGAGGGGTGGTAAGATTGTTTGAACATAGTTCAAAGGTTGACCAAACAAGAATGTGAGACAAAAAGCAAGAGAGAGAGAGAGAGAGTAGAGAGACAGAGAGAGACAGAGAGAGAGAGAGAGGGGGGGGGGGGGGGGGGGAGAAAAGAGAAGAGTGGTTGTGTGTGTGTGTGGTGTGTCTGTATGTGTGCGTGTGCGAGAGAGAGAGAGAGAGAGAGAGAGAGAGAGAGAGAGAGAGAGAGAGAGAGAGAGAGTTATGAGGAGAAACATCCACTATTACTTTTTCTTCTTTTTGTCTTTAAATTTAAAAAGATTCTTTTACATTTATGTGCATTTAATAGACTATATACAACACTGGCGCAGTGAATGGTTTCATTATGATTAATTTCAGAGAGAGAGAGAGATGTATACACAGTAACATAGAATGATTACATTATAATTATTAGATTGTAAAATCAAGAGAAAGAAAAAGAAAGGAAAAAAAGAAGAAGAAAAAAGAGAGAGAGAGAGAGAGAAAAGAAAAC
>JABMCL010000059.1:235000-247500 GCA_018857735.1 Alviniconcha marisindica
AAATAGAGAGAGAGAAGAGAGAGAGAGAGAGAGAGAAAGGGGGGAAAAAACGGCCAAAAAAAACCCCGAGAGAGAGAGAGAGAGAAGAGAGGGGGGGGTGTGAAAAAAAGGAGAGAGAAAACAGAGACAGGGGAAAAAAAAAGAGAGAGAGAGAGAGAGAGAGAGAGAAAAGGGAAGGAAAAAAACAGAGAGAGAAGAGAGAGAGAGAGGGGAGAGAAACAGGGAGGGGGGGGAGAAAGGGGGGAAGGAGAAAAAGGGGAGAGAGAGAGAGAGAGAGAAGAAAAGAGAAGAGAAAAGAGAGAGAGAGAAAAAGAAAAGAAAAAAGGAGAGAGAGAGAGAGAGAGAGAGAGAAAAGAGAAGAAAGAGAGAGAGAGAGACAGGACGAATTTAGGAGAGGAAAGGGGGAGCTAAAGGAAGTGGTTTTAAAGGGGTTTTGGGACGGTTTTCTTTTGGGGATTTTTGCCTTTTAAAGGAGGCAAATGAATGTGGTGGGTTTCGGGGTTTTCGGGAGCTGTGTGAACAGGGAGGTGGCCGGGGTTTTCATTTCCCCCCCCATCCTTCCCCCCCTTCCCCCCTAAAAAAACCATACGGTTTCTATGGACAAAAAGGAAACCATAAAAACAAAAAAAGGACCCGGGGCCCAGGGGGGAAACAAGGGGGGGTGGACCTGGGCTGTCTTTCCCCAAAACCCCCGCCCCCCCCCCCTTCCCCCCGCCCTTTTAAAAAAACCTTACACCCCCCCCCCTTCCTCCGCCCCCTGATAACCAAACCCCCCCCACCCCCCCTTCCTCCGCCCCTGAAAACCCCCCTTCCCCCCCCTTTTTTGCCCCTGATAAACCACACACACACACACACACACACACACACACACACACACACACACACACACACACACACACACACACACACACTGCCCCCTTCCCCCGCCCCTAATGAACCATCCCACACACCCCAACCCCCCCCATCCTCCGCCCCTGATAAACCATATTAAAGTCTCTATGGAAAAAGCAACATTGAAACAAAACAAAACGAATGACAAACAAATTTAGTTAATTAGCGCTCGAAATAAAAACACAAACCAAAAAAGACCCGACACCTACGGTAAACCCTTTTTACCTGGCATTGAAAACCCCAAGGTAAAAAACTCCACCAAAGGGACATCCTCGGGGCCCGGGCCCGGGGTCACCCCCCCCACCCCCCCTCCCCCTTTCCCCGTCCCCCTTTTAAAACCCCACACCCCTCCCCCCTTTCTCCCTCCCCATTTCCCCCACAACCTCCCTCCCCTTTTTCCGTCCCCTGATAAAACACAAACACACCCCCCCTTCCTGTCCCTGATAAACCACACACCCCTCCCTCCCCCTTTTCCGTCCCCGATAAACCACACACACCCCCCCCCTTCCTCCGTCCCCGATAAAACCACCTCCCCCTTTTTCCGTCCCTTTATAAAAGGGGGACACCCCCCTCCCCTTTTTCCCTCCCTTTATAAAAAACCCCACACACCCTCCCCTTTCCCCCGTCCCCGATCCCCCACCAACCCCCTCCCCTTCCTTTCCGTCCCCAAAAACACCCTCCTTCCTCCGTCCCCGATAAACCACACACACCCCTTTCCCTTTTTCCGTCCCCCGATAAACCACAACCCCCCCCTCCCCTTTTGTCCCCGATAAAAAAACACACACACCCCCCCCTTTCTCCGTCCCCGATAAAACCCCCACCCCTCCCCCCCCTTTTCTTCCCCGATAAAAAACACACCCTCCTCCCCCTTTTTCTGTCCCTGATAAACCAAAACACCCCCCCCTTTCCCCCCTGATAAACCACAAACCCCCCCCCCCTTTCTGTCCCTATAAACCACACACACCCTCCCCTTTCTCCGCCCCCGATAAACCACACACCCCTCCCCCCACTTTTTCTTTTCCCCGATAAAATTTTCACCCCCCCCCCTTTTTTCCCTCCCTGATAAACCACAACACCCCCCCCCCCTTCCTCCGTCCCTTTATAAACCACACACACCCCCCCCTTTCTCCGTTGGGGTAAACCCACACACCCTCCCCTTTCTCCGTCCCTGATAAACCACACACACCCCTCCCTCCCCTTTCTCTGTCCCCGATAAAACACACCCCCCCCTTTCCCCCGCCCCCGATAAACCCACACACCCCCCCCTCCCCCTTTTTCGTCCCCGATAAACCACACACACCCCCCCCCCTTTCCCCCGTCCCTGATAAACCACACACACCCCTCCCTCCCCTTTCTCCGTCCCTGATAAACCACACACACCCCCCCCCCCTTTCTCCGTCCCTGATAAACCACACACACCCCTCCCTCCCTTTCTCTGTCCCTGATAAACCACACACACCCTCCCCTTTTTCCGTCCCTGATAAACCACACCACCCTCCCCCTTTTTCCGTCCCTGATAAAAAAAACACACCCCCCCCCCCCTTCCCGGGCCCCGATAAACCACACACAACCCCCCCCTTTTTTTCCCCCTGATAAACCACAAACCCTCCCCTTTCTCCGTCCCTTTATAAACCACACAACCCCCTCCCCTTTTTCTGTCCCCGATAAACCACACACCCTCTCCCCCTTTTTTTCCCCCCTGATTCCCCCACACCCCCCCTCCCCTTTTTTGTCCCCGATAAACCAAAACACCCCCCTCCTCCCCCTTCCCCCGTCCCCGATAAACCATAAAACCCCCTCCCCCCTTCCTCCGTCCCCGATAAACCAACACACTCCCTCCCCTTTCCCCCGTCCCCGATAAACCCCCCCCCCCTCCCCTTCCTCCCTCCCCGATAAAACCCCCACCCCCTCCCCCCCCTTTCCCTCCCGGGGTAAAACCACACCCCTCCCTCCCCCTTTTTCCGTCCCTGACAAACCACACACACCCCTCCCTCCCCTTTCTCCGTCCCTGATACACCATACAGTCTCTGTGAACGTAAAGCAACATTGAAATGAAACGAGTGAAAGGGGTGGGTGGTGGGTTTCGGAGCTCAGAGCTGTTCTTTTCAGTACGATTCCGTCCAAGATGGTATCTATGCGCTCGGAAAAGCCCATGTGCGCTCCACCCCGTTTCTCAGAAATTTCCCAAACGTTGCCTTTGAAACGGTTCCACTGTTTGTAGAAACGTTAAAACAGAGCTGTGTGAACAGGGAGGTGGATCTGGACTGTCATCTGGGCTGCAACCAAAGATTATCATTAAATTTTACTCCGTCAGAAACGTTCACTTGACATTCTACAGCCTACGGGACGCGCGTGTGTTGGTCACCCAGCCTCGCAGCTGAAATAAATTCCATCATGTTCCGGTGGTGTACCCAGGCGGCGAAAATTTCAGCTCCCTCTGCCGAGAACCCAAATCTGTGAAAGTTCTCGCTTCTAAGCCCGGGGGTAGGTTAGAGTTTCCGTTTACATGCTGTGTCCGTTTACATGCCGGCGCTGTGAACACGCAAGGTTTTGTGTGGAAGTTTTTATGCGCCGCGCATAAATTTCCATTGATTCATCATTCAGGCTTTGTCTGCTGCCAGAGATTGAAGCTTTGTAATCTCTGCCTTTCCCAGTTCGTTGAACCTCATTTTTTTCAAATCCTCTTCCAACACAAAGTGATATGTGATGAAAAGTGAATCGGACTTGTAGCTGTGCTTTTCTCGAATTATATTTCGCCCGGATGTAGCCTTCGTTGGTAACTGGGCTTCATAGATGCTGTGTTCCAAAGCGATGGAATTCTCTTCCATTTGACACTCGTCACTTTCAGTCCTCCCAGGCCTTCAACACTGCGTCAAAGATTTGCCTCTGCAAACAATACCACAGCTGATTTAAAAATGTGACGTCTTTATTTTGCCCTCTCCCACTCCCTCCCCATTCTCCTCTTCGTCCTGATACAACCATCATAGTTGACTGGGCGTTGAAAATCAGTTATCTGTCCTTTCTCGCGTCCCCGTTACAGTCCGTCTGTGCCTCTGCGTGTGTGTGTGTGTGTGTGTGTGTGTGTGTGTGTGTGTGTGTGTGTGTGTGTGTGTGTGTGTGTGTGTGTGTGTGTGTGTGTGTGTGCGTGCGTGCCTGCGTGCGTGCCTGCGTGCGTGCGTGCCTGCGTGCGTGTGTGTGTGTGTTTGTGTGTATAAGTGTGTGCATGTGTGTATGTGTATGTGTGTGTGTGTGTGTGTGTGGGGGGGGGGGGGGTAGGGATTTGTGTGTGCGTGTGTGTGTGTGTGTGTGTGTGTGTGTGTGTGTGTGTTGTGTGTGTGTTAGATTGTCGTGTGTGTGGTTGACTTGCTTGTCCTGGCCGTGACTTGCTTGTCTGGCCGTGACTGCTTGTCCTGACCGATGACTTGCTTGTCCTGACCGTGACTTGCTTGTCCTGGCCGTGACTGCGTGTCCTGACCGTGACTGCTTGTCCTGACCGTGACTTGCTTGTCCTGGCCGTGACTGCGTGTCCTGACCGTGACTGCTTGTCCTGACCGTGACTTGCTTGTTCTGGGCGTGACTGCTTGTCCTGGCCGTAACCTTGCGCGCTTGCATGCCGTGACAGGACGTCCAGTTCCAATCACTGACTAAGTACCTCCCTTGACTTGCCGACTTACGAAATCAGCATCTATTTGTAGAGTCAGCAACGCTGGAGCTTTCTGCGTGGGAAGCCATTAGTCTTCCGCTGGTCCACGCTGACTAGTACCATCCATTCGCAGTTTGCCACACCCTGCTGCCGTCACGATCACCTAGACCTACAATAGTCTGTTGACTCGGTAAACATCAGTCACTTGGAGACGACACACTCACGCTCGCCTGCCGTGCTCAGACCTCGCTATCTGTACGTTGACTCCTATGGTAGGCTGACTCGCGTCAAAAGCGCCTAATTGTAATTATGTCCTCGTGCTTGTATTTGTGTCCACGTAACTCTAATTATGTCCTCGTGGTTGTACTTGTGTCCACGTAACTGTAATTATGTCCTCGTGGTTGTAATTGTGTCCACATAACTAATTATGTCCTCGTGGTTGTGTGTCCACATAACTAATTATGTCCTCGTGGTTGTATTTGTGTCCACATAACTAATTATGTCCTCGTGGTTGTATGTGCCACATAACTAATTATGTCCTCGTGGTTGTATTTGTGTCCACATAACTAATTATGTCCTCGTGGTTGTATTGTGTCCACATAACTAATTATGTCCTCGTGGTTGTAAGTGTGTCCACATAACTAATTATGTCCTCGTGGTTGTATTTGTGTCCACATAACTAATTATGTCCTCGTGGTTGTAAGTGTGTCCACATAACTAATTATGTCCTCGTGGTTGTATTTGTGTCCACATAACTAATTATGTCCTCGTGGTTGTAAGTGTGTCCACGTAACTAATTATGTCCTCGTGGTTGTAAGTGTGTCCACATAACTAATTATGTCCTCGTGGTTGTATTTGTGTCCACGTAACTAATTATGTCCTCGTGGTTGTAAGTGTGTCCACATAACTAATTATGTCCTCGTGGTTGTAAGTGTGTCCACATAAGTAATTATGTCCTCGTGGTTGTAAGTGTGTCCACATAAGTAATTATGTCCTCATGGTTGTAAGTGTGTCCACATAAGTAATTATGTCCTCGTGGTTGTAAGTGTGTCCACATAATAATTATGTCCTCGTGGTTGTATTTGTGTCCACATAACTAATTATGTCCTCGTGGTTGTATTTGTGTCCACATAACTAATTATGTCCTCGTGGTTGTATTTGTGTCCACATAACTAATTATGTCCTCGTGGTTGTAAGTGTGTCCACATAACTAATTATGTCCTCGTGGTTGTAAGTGTGTCCACATAACTAATTATGTCCTCGTGGTTGTAAGTGTGTCCACGTAACTAATTATGTCCTCGTGGTTGTAAGTGTGTCCACATAACTAATTATATCCTCGTGGTTGTATTTGTGTCCACATAACTAATTATGTCCTCGTGGTTGTAAGTGTGTCCACGTAACTAATTATGTCCTCGTGGTTGTAAGTGTGTCCACATAACTAATTATGTCCTCGTGGTTGTAAGTGTGTCCACATAACTAATTATGTCCTCGTGGTTGTAATTGTGTCCACATAACTAATTATGTCCTCGTGGTTGTAAGTGTGTCCACATAACTAATTGTGTCCTCGTGGTTGTATTTGTGTCCACATAACTAATTATGTCTTGTGGTTGTAAGTGTGTCCACATAACTAATTATGTCCTCGTGGTTGTATTTGTGTCCACATAACTAATTATGTCCTCGTGGTTGTAAGTGTGTCCACATAACTAATTATGTCCTCGTGGTTGTAAGTGTGTCCACATAACTAATTATGTCCTCGTGGTTGTAAGTGTGTCCACATAACTAATTATGTCCTCGTGGTTGTATTTGTGTCCACATAACTAATTATGTCCTCGTGGTTGTAAGTGTGTCCACATAACTAATTATGTCCTCGTGGTTGTAATTGTGTCCACATAACTAATTATGTCCTCGGTGTTGTGTCATTAATGTGTGTCCACATAACTAATTATGTCCTCGTGGTTGTATTTGTGTCCACATAACTAATTATGTCCTCGTGGTTGTAAGTGTGTCCACATAACTAATTATGTCCTCGTGGTTGTATTTGTGTCCACATAACTAATTATGTCCTCGTGGTTGTATTTGTGTCCACATAACTAATTATGTCCTCGTGGTTGTAAGTGTGTCCACATAACTAATTATGTCCTCGTGGTTGTAAGTGTGTCCACATAACTAATTATGTCCTCGTGGTTGTAAGTGTGTCCACATAACTAATTATGTCCTCGTGGTTGTATTTGTGTCCACATAACTAATTATATCCTCGTGGTTGTACGTGTGTCCACATAACTAATTATGTCCTCGTGGTTGTAAGTGTGCCCACATAACTAATTATGTCCTCGTGGTTGTAAGTGTGTCCATATAATTGTAATTACGTCCGCATAATCATGAACATCTCTCGCGCATCACTGAAATTACGTATTTTTGACGCAACTAGGCCGTTGGAAGCAGCGCGAGAGGCACATAATTGCAATTATGTAGTGATAATTATTATCACAGTTATGCGGATGTATGTACAAGTGTAGCGCCCTGATATAACCGCACTGGTTGACTGGGCGTAAAACGCCAACTTACTTATTTACAAGTGTGTGCTTTTAACACTTGAAAGCCACTGGAACCGTTGGGGCCCTAGCACATCATTGCCTTGTCACCACTAGCAAGGATGATTAGTAATTATCACATTTGGGACCGAGCATCAAAAGATTTGTTTACTAGCTATGTAAAAGTAACTAGATCCAAACATACAAAAGGGTTCAAAAGAACGCTTGTTTATAAGGACAAAAACACAACAAAAACACAATAAATTGTCCTAATAAATAAGCGGTTTTTTTTGTTTTGTTTTTTAACCTTTTATGTTTATGGATCTGGTTTTTAGAACGCTGGCAGTCATTCTTGTTTCAGATTTTTTTTAAAGGTAAGTAGTAATCATTTTGATATAATTAGTAATTATATTCAGTAATTACAAGACTGTTGGGGGGGGGGGGATGTGCGTGCGTGTGTGTGTGTGTGTGTGTGTGTGTGTGTGTGTGTGTGTGTGTGAGTGTGTGTGTGTGTGTGTGTGTGTGTGTGTGTGTGTGTGTGTGTGTGTGTGTGTGTGTGTGTGTGTGTGTGTGTGTGTTTACGTAAGTATAAATGCCGTTGACTTGTACGAGTCAAACGGACAAATACCCCCCCCAAAAAGTGGACATAATTACAATTACGCTGGACGTAATTACAATTATGCGCTTTTGACGCAAATAAGCCGCCATACCCCTATTCTCGTGTACTGAAGACACCCCCGCAGACTTCGCAGAGGTACTAGAAAAACGATCGCACTGCGTGGAGAAACATTATCGCCTCTCCTGTCAGCGCTCAATCGGCGATTTATGCAATCCGGTTGGAGGAGTGAGGCGGTGTAACTTTAGGTAACAGATATCGATATACTTACATACATATGGCGCCACACTACACCTTGTCGTAATTACACTGTTGGTTGTCACCGCGGGGCGGCTGTGAAGAAGGTGTGTAAAGCAGCGAGTGTGTGCACGTGCAACGATTTAAGCGCTGTTGCAGAAAATGTGGGACTATTGATTTTGCTATCTGCTGCTGATTCAGTTTGCAGAGCCAAGCGTTGCTTCTTCTGTTTGCTCCGTATCTGCCCGTGCAATCGATATTACGATGGGGCCTTCGTTCCTTTTTTGTTTTGTTTTGTTTGTTGTTGTGTTGTTGTTGTTGCTGTGTTGTTGTTGTTTTTTTTGGGTTTTTTTTGGGGGGGGGATAAATTTGCTGGGATCGTACGGTGGTGCATACTACGGTAACAGAATTGTTTCACTAGGTTTTGTCTTTTGGGTTCTTTCAACCTCATTTCCTATGTAGCCTAGTGATACATGTATATCATGACCAGTGAATGAAGTGGTCACCGTGCGATTGGATGGATTGTGTCCTGGCGTGACTTTTGTGGTGGAGCAGGCCTTTAAAGGAGAAGCGAAGCAAAAACTCCAGTTGCCCTGAAAAAACATGGAAAATTGAAAATATCTCTTATCAGTAGGTTTCATTTGGGCGTTCTACAACAGAAGTTTAAAAAAAAAAATCGAATCTGAGCTCCCAAGGGAGCAGCCACGCTGGTTTGCTCTTTCCCGATGAAGAGCAGAAAAGGATTGGCTCGTGTGGTGCTTTTAATACTTTCGCCCCACGTGCTGGCAGTGTTCATGACGTCACTGATACAGACTCCTGGGAACAAAATGGCAGCACTCACCGTCGTGTTTTCGTGACTTTCAAACGTCGGTCTGTATCCTACAGGTCTAGAAATGGACCGAAAAACTTAGAGTTTTTTTGTTTTGTTTTGTTTTGTTTTTCTTTAAAAAGAAAAACAAAAAAGAAAAGAAGAAGAAGACAATTTGAGGATGGAGTTTGTGTACCTTGTATTTACACGCATACCACGTGGGAGTCACCGTAGGCGACTCGGGTCTTTGTTGTTGTACATGTGTCACGTATTTAGAGCGCTAATTAACTCCCTTGTGTGTTGATTCTTTTTACTTTTTTCTTCTTCTTCTTTTTCCCCCCTCTATCGCTAGGGCCCCACAGCGCTTCTTCGGTTCGGTTCTTCGTGAGATCTCAAGCACCGATCAATAAATCCGCTTTTGTGTTGACAGTTGGGTGGTTCGTGTCCCGGGCCTGTCTAATTATAGCCACCTTGCGTAGACTTAATTATTCAGACGAGCGTTATTGGCCGTGGCAATCAAACGCTAGCTAGCACTGAACTTCCCATGAGGCGCCGGGAGCTGCGTGAAGTGAGAATTAAGCGTGCTGTTTGCTGCCAGGGGCGTTTAGTTCTTCTTTGGGGCTGCATTGTCCATCTGCGTGCCAAGAAGTGAATGGCTTTTTCTTTCCGTTGTTGTCTTCTGCTCGGTACATCCGCTGTTGGTCGACAACCGTAAGTTGTCGGTTTTCAGCGCATATCGTACTGTTAATTACGAGTGCATCGTGCACACCCTGCAGACTTTTGAGAGCCGTTTTTTTCTTTCTTTTCTTTTTCTGATTTGTAATCCTCACATTGCCTTCAAAGCTACGTTAAAAACTCACCTATACAAACAGTACCACTTACTTGTACCCCCTCCCCCCTCACCACACACACACACACACACACACACACACACACACACACACACACACACACACACACACACACACTCCACAATTCCCCTTCCTCCCTCTCTGCCCGTTACAGTCCTTTTGTACGCCTGGGTGTGTGTGTGTGTGTGGTGTGTGTGTGTGTGTGTGTGTGTGTGTGTGTGTGTGTGTGTGCGTGTGTGTGTGTGTGTGTGTGTGTGTTGTGTGTGTGTGTGTGTGTGTGCGTGCGTGTTGTGTGTGTGCGTGCGTGTGTGTGAGCGTGCGTGCGTGCGTGCGTGTGTTGCGTGTGTGCGTGGTGCGTGTGTGCGTGTGTGGTGTGTGTGTGTGTGTGTGTGTGTGTGTGTGTGTGGTGTGTGGTGGTGGGTAGCGTGCGTGCGTGCGTGCGTGCGTGTGGCGTGGGTGTGTGTGTGTGTGTGTGTGTGTGTGTGTGTGTGTGTGTGTGTGTGTGTGTGTGTGTGTGTGTGTGTGTGTGTGTGTGTGCGTGCATGCGCGCGCGCGCTTATGGTGTGCGAGGAATACAATATTATGACTATATATTATTTTCGAGGTCTGATTGTACTCATTTTCGTTGATTTTGTAAAGCGCGGTGTGCTCACCCGTGTCAGTGAGATAGGCTCTGTAGAAATGACGGCTATTATTCTATTATTATAAACTTCTTATCAAGTCAGATCAACAAATCTAATCCCTATACAACTATGATTCATGCATATACAAACGTCAAACACAAATTTACTGAGAGTTAGTCCCTTTAATAGTACCGTCCTTTCTGAGTTAGTCCCGTTAATATTACCCTTGTTAAAAGAGCATATAAGGCTAGAGCATGCTGGTATTGTCGACCATTCCGTCTAATTTATAGATACCAGATTAATAGACACCAGATATATATATATATATATATATATATATATATATATATATATATATATATATATATATATCTGACACCCGCATGCTGGAAATCCAACAATACAAACGCAAGACTCATAGCTTCCGCGCCTTCTCTTGCTTTGGACCCCACATTTGGAATTCACTCCCACAAGACCTTAGACACTGCTCAACCCTGTCATCTTTTAAAGCCAAACTGAAAACTTCCTCTTCTCACAGTATTTCCATCCTAACTAATATCAGTACCCAGTTTCTGCTACAGTCAGTGTGTGTGTGTGTGTGTGTGTGTGTGTGTGTGTGTGTGTGTGTGTGTGTGTGTGTGTGTGTGTGTGTGTGTGTAGTGCGTTTTGTTGTTGTTGTTGTTTTAAATAATACTTTGTGTAAATTGTTTTGGTAGAACTATGCTCTGCATGTGTATAGAATATCATATTTAGGTTAATATGTATCATGTGAGCGCTCAGAGCGTTGATGAGCGCATGATAAATGTACATTATTATTATTATTATTATTATTATTATTTATTATTATTATTAATTATTATTATATATATATATATATGGAATGGCCAGAAACAGTAACAAAAATGTATTACATAAATGCATAATGGCAAATACCAGTGTTGTATGCAGCAAGCTACACATACCACCTACCAACTATCTCCTAGCTGCTCAAGGAGAGCCACACAGAAGGCCTAACTCTTAGCGAAAAAGTGTTTCACAATTGTCGGAGGAAAAGAGTCAGGAGAATGAACCACTAGGAAAAAACCAAAACCAAAAATAGCGAGATAAAAAGATCAAGATGACAAGGCACAAAATCAAGAAGGAGGAATCAAACGACAGCTCTGAGATTTCAGATAGGAGAATGACATCAGACATCCCCGCCCTTCCCTTCTGGGCTCTGGATAGAGACAATGAGACGCCGAATAAATGATAAGTAAAATGGCAATGTCTGATCAGGCCAGGTTTCCTTAATAATAATGTTTTCTCTCCTGATTTTGTTTGCCGTCTGCTTGAACTTTCTGTTTGTAGGCTGTATGCATCGTTCGCGTAAATAGTTTGATCGTTGTCTGGAGTTACGTTTTCCTTTTATTTGTTGTGTGGGCTGCCATTTTATTAGCGACCCTAAACCGCGCATTGATTTGGATGAACAAATAAGTAATCGCCATGATGTAGCTCATGGTTTGTTTGCTGTCGCTTAAACTCGCTCGAGTAGGAAAATGTCAAGGTTTCTGGTATTGTGCTTCATGTCGTAATGCTTCTTGGAAAGAAGATATTATAACTGATTTTTTCCCGTACCACTCTGGCTGATCATCGGTATGGATATATCAATATTTGGAGTCGTTAGCAAGCTGAAAGCTGGTAGTTAGTGTGATGGTTTGAACTTGTTTTACTTACTGTTATTGAGTTTCTGTGGAGTATTGACACCGCTTTTACAAAAATATTAAGGTCTGTAATGTTTTAGAAAATGCAGTGTTTCGGTGCTTGGGTCTTTTGCTTTGCGCGCGCGTGTGAGTATTTCAGTAAAATCTTTTATTTTAAAAGATTGTACTGTTGTAGTTTATAAACGTCAACACCATGCGATGTTGCTGTCTTATTCCTCGTTTCAGAAGATTTTTTTTTTAAATGTCGATTTAGAAAGTTTTTTCCCCCGTTGTACATCATCAGCTTTGTCTGTTTGCTTATTTGATTTGTTTGTTTGGTGGGTCGGCCAATTTTCTCTGATCCTCCGAAAAAGCCAGAAACCCTGCTGTGTTAGTGTCACTGATTGGTTAAATCCCAATCTCGTACTCAATGCGGGCAATGTACGTGGTTACAAGGAATGTACTGTGTGGATTGTATCTTTGCTTTCTAACCCCCAGGGGCAAAAAGCTCAATAAAACCTTGAAACCTTGAATACATAGTGCTCAGGAGCTGTGTGAAAGTCGAGGTGGGCGTCCTGGACACCCGTCCCTAATAAACCTACGGTTTCTGTGGACGTAGAG